>JAUZST010004714.1:0-16101 GCA_034779995.1 Parotocinclus haroldoi | reverse complement strand
AGGTTTATCTGTAAACACAGGTGGCTAGACAGATAACGAGTAGTGGTTTAATATTGTAGCTTTAACTTGATCGTGCTTTAACTGAGCTACTTTCACTAGTGATTAATGTTCCTAGGTGAAGCTGGTGTTGGTTATAGCTTGCTTTGAGCCGTGACTGATTTTCGGTTACATTGTTAACGTTCCGAGATAGTGGGAGTCATTTAGATTAATGACGATTAAGACATATGCACTCCTCTTAATTAAAATAAGTTAAATTGTGTTTTCCCCTCAGATGTCTTGTGCGTTCGGTTAATAATTTGTTAGGTATTCTACATTTCCTTCGTTCTACACTCGTCCACTTTATCAGTTTCAGTTACCATATAGAATCACTTGGTCGTTCTGCAATTACAAACTTGCATCTATATTTTCCTCTACACAATTTCAGCCCCCTTTACTCTGTTCTCTAATGACCAGGATCCCCACAGATCAATTTCTATTGGGGTAGTGAATCATTCTCAGCACTGCAATCCTCTAATCATTCGTTTGTGCTCACAGGATGCTGGTGGCTGGTTTTGACTACTTTCAGAGGTGTTTAAAATCTCCAGCAGCATTACTGTGTCTGATCCAATTTAAGCACAGCACACACAGCTATCTAGTGTGATCTGTGACCAAATAGTACCTGACCTGTGGGGGCCTTGACTATTACAGACCACAGTTAAAGGAACTGAAAAATATATATGTAAAAAAAAAAAAAAATATATATATATGTGTGTGTGTGTAAAAACAGATGGGCTACAGTCTGTAATTGTGGTACAAGTGCTTATATGTGATAAGTGGAACTGATAATATGTGCAATGACTGTTGAAGCAAATTGGTGTAGAGAAGAAACTTTGGTGCGACGATCAAAACACGTTTGGACGTCCTAATTATATTTGCAGTGGTGTTACATTACTATGTCTGGTCTGCAGGCCGTATGGGGGGAGTGCGTCCACAGAAACGCCTGTGCATGAAAACCCTGAGTGGGAGAAAGCTCGACAAGCACTAGCCTCAATCAGTAAAAGTCAGAATTCCACGAAGGCAACATCAAGCAACCACACCAGTGTCCAGGTTAGTCTCATCGACCTTTAACAAAGGCTTTAAACCACCTTCAGTTAAAACCAATAAAATAGGGTTTTATGTCTGCTAGTTTGTTTACACCATGCATTAGCACACAAAGGTGTGCCCAGCTGACGAAATCTGAGCTTGCTTTTCCTAAACACGGTTGAGAGGGCAGTGGAACAGTGCACAGTTTGTATAAGTTTATAAAGCAGCAATCCATCTAGATGTGCAGGAATGAAACAGGCATCCATTTTGGTTCATTTACTATAACCTTGGCTAGCGATATAGCAGTAAGGCTGGGAGTGGAGGGCTACTAGCTTTACTTCTGTTTTGTTTTTGAGATAAAAGGGTGTCCTGTGGCTTTTGACTCGTATAAAGAAATATAAGTGATCACATTAGTGGTACAGACTGAAATATGGATGGATTTAAAGTTTTCAATAAGTAATACTTCATGCTTTTCATAAGTATACTTTTATACTGCGAGATCGAACATATTAAACCGAGATAAAGTAAATATTAAGTATCTTGAAACTAAGAGCATATTCATTGAGTTGATTATAGAACTAATCTTGTGAAACATGGCCCTTCCTGACATGAAATGGCTGATGTGTTGATTGTCTCAGCCAATCAGTCAGGTCACCATGACTAAAGCAGAACCACTATTGCCCGATGACATGGAATTCTTGCTGTGAGGCAGTGCTGCTAACCACTGAGCCACCAACCTGTCGGTTTGGGGGTGTAATAGGTTGAAACAAACAGTTTCATATAGGGCCCTGAATTTAATATAACCAATGCCTGTTAAACACAGGCAATAGTTTTTTGCTGTTTTTTAAATGCTAATTTTGTAGATCAATGCAAGTCTTTTAAAAGACTGGTAAAAAACCTTCAATGGTTCAAAATCATCACGCACATCTCAGCCCTCACTATTCCAGCGCCTTGAACAGTAATAACAAAAGCCATATCAATCAACATATGCCAATGACAAAATATATGAATCGTTTACCAAAAATAATAAACTAAAATATGGATTTGTTATATTTGACGTGTAATAGCCTGTGTTCTGTGTGGGATAATATAAATTAATATATCACAAACATCAAGAACAAATGATCACATTTTTTTGCTCCAAGCATGAGAATTACTCTCTTATGACCATGGTCTCTCAGAGATACAGTCTTATCCAAAGTTGATTACAACTAGTACAGCCTGATGGCTTACAGTCCAAGCAACTGTTGGTCAATGGCTTGAAACCTCAGCTTTCTGGTCTATATTGTAGTACCTTAATCACTATGATATAATAACTGTGTGCTTGTCAAAAATGCCCATAAAATCCTGAAATGTTGTTATGCCATATGCGTTAAGTCCTAACTTCGCCGTAAACAAACAAGTATGAAACTAAACTTTCTGCAATGAGTAAAGCTGGAAGAAAATTATTTGTGTTAAAAAACAAACAAACAAATAACCACTATTCTACCATTGTCCAAATCTTTCAGTTTAAATTCCAAATATTACATGTGCTCCCATACCAAGCACTGACTGAACCGAGTTAATCTCAAAGTCCCCTTTGCTTTAATAGGTTCAGCTCCATATGGATCTAGTTTTGTGGTATGCAGGTGTAAACACGATTGGGCAGTGGGAATATGTGTATGTAATGGTAGATACTTGGGAGAGTAATGTGAGACTGTCTGTGATAGTGAGAATGTCTATGGTAGAAATTAATTTTCTTGTAAATATGTAGAAATTACTTGTATGCTTTTAACTGTGACAAACCAGTGCTGTGTATTATAGGTAAGTAGACAACTTCTTTACATAGTTTCTAGAGCAACCTGGGTTTCAGTCATATGACAGTCAAGAAAGCTGTGTTAGGCTAATTGGTTACTCTAAATTGGCATTGACTTGAATATACATATTTGACTAGTGTTGATGTAATAAATATAACCTTCAGTGTTTCGTTGAAATGGCCACTGATGCTGATAGGGACATTAAATAAAAACAAATATTATACTAAACTGTACACTAAAAAGATCCACTAAAACATTGTATTACAGTCTTGACCAAAAGTTATGAGAATGGCACAACAAAGGCAGCCAAAAGGCCGTCTTCTTCGGGCGACCACTACGTGGCTTGTCATCCACAGTCTCGGTTTTTGGAATTAGGCTATGAGGGATGCAACAGTGCTGTGTGAAATTGGTGTTTTCTTTCTTGGTGTCAGTTGTTGAAATCTGCACCTATGATATGGCTGCTGCGTTCCCCAGTCATCAGAATCATCAATTCCATCTTCTATTACCTGTTATGAACGACAAAAGTTTTGATCTTTGTGATGATAACTTTTGAGCTTAAAAGATAGGCGCCTGTTACTAGCTGGGGTATTCAGATGTGCAAATTACCTTTTGTTTCTGAGATTAAAGGGTGTCCTGTGGCTTTTGACTCGCCCCGTATAAAGAAATATAAATGATCACATTAGTGGTACAGAATGAAATATAGCTGGATGGATTCAAAGTTTTCAATAAGTAATACTTCATCATGCTTTTCATAAGTATACTTTTAACATAATTATGAAATGATAATAATGTAACAGAGACCATGCTGTAATTGGACAGAAGCAATGCTCTTCTGTTGTACTGTAAGTTGTATTTGATGTTTGTTTCAGGCTGGACAGTACCAGACAGCAGCAACTGATGCTTCCACTATGCAGCAGCAACAGTACTACCAGTGGTACCAACAGAACCATCAACAGTATGCAGGATACACGTACCCTTACAACTACTATTATCCTGTTCCATCGGTAAATATATACTAGAGCTCGGTTAATTTTTTTATGACCAAAAAGTGCACAAATATACATTTCTGCCATGTGAATTTCCATGTTGTTTGCATACGTAACTGTTTTTTTTTTCCAAGAATTTATTTCCTTGAGAAGTAACAATTACGTTTTAATGCATGTCCAATTTCTGACATTCAGTTCTAGACTCTGCATTTATATGCCGCAGTAGTAAAATCTAATTTCCCTGTTCTAAAATATGCAATTACATTGCCATGCCAAAAAGCACAGCGATTTCATTCAAGGAAGTGCAGCAAAGCAAGGTTATGGTCAGCAAGAGTTCACAAAACTGACAACCCAACAGCACTTAATAACAAATGATTTGAGTTCTGATACACCATCTCCATACTTGCATACATATACATACTCCATACAGGATCAGTCATATTGTTAAGCAGATCTGTCTTCCTTTTGTGGTATTCACATTTCATATTGCCATAAAGAGCAAAGCTTATGGACAAAACACCGGACTCATGCATGTAATACTTATGCATGGTCATGTTACAGGAAAAAAAATGTTTTTTGTATGAAGTAAAAAGTGCATTTCTAGTAAATGTACACTCGGTGGACATCCAACATGTATCCTGACTTAAATTCTTTCGTTTCTAGTATGGGGGAAGTTATCCCCCAAGCCAATATGGCGTTCCTGGAGCCTACCAACAGCCCACAACCCCTACAGCCCAGGTAAGATCACCTGTTGAACATGTTTTTTCTTTTCCTGTGCTGCCTTCACAAAGACATCCGTAATGACCACCAGGTGGCCACACACCAGTTGGTGATCTTTGTTTTTTTTGTGGTGTATCTGGTTTAATAGACTAGAGGGTATGGAAAGTTTCAAACAGTTGAAGAGTGAGTCTAGATGTATGCACCTTGTGTTGCTCCTTGCTTATGTCGCCATTGTTATAGCTGTTGTCGTCTTTTGTATAAGAATTGGGTGGTCATTACGGTTATTTGCCAGATATGATAATGATAATATTTTCTTTGAAAACGCAATTTTTTTATAGCATAGTGCCAAAGCTGTTTATTTTCCTGTAGTCACTGTTCATCTTTTTAATGCGTTTTTGGACCTCGCATAGATACTAAAAACTTTGTGTAGACATGTATGGAAATGTGTGTCAAAGGACAACATGGCAGATATATATATATATTTGTTTTTTATTTTGCCTTAGTGCGTTAATGAATAAATAATTAATGTACATGTCTTTCAGCACCCAGCTTTGCCAGCAATGAAGGAACAGTCCTCCAGTTACCCTTGTGAAGCACAGCCCCCACCCCCTGCTGTCCCCCAACCTCCACCACAGAGCCCCACAGACTCAGAACAGCCTCCCCCTCCACCCCCACCTACCATACCACCCCCACCCAAGTCCCAATACCCTCCATCACCCTCCCAAACTCCATACACCCCAAATGGAGGCATGCCCTATAGCCCTACTGACTCTAGCTCTATGAGGGCTTATAGTCATGGGCATAGTAAGCCAGGATACCAGGGCTACCAGTCCATGGGCTACCAACCACCTCAACAGGGGACAGCACAAGGCCCATATGGAGGAGCAGGCAGGGGTGAAGCCAACAAGAAAACTAACAACACAAACATGAACAGAGGTGGGCAGCAGATGTGGAATCGCATGAAACGTAAGTCTTTTATGGTTTTAGGTAGAGTGGTGACCGCGTTAGGGAGCTGTAAGGTGCATTATAGATATTGTCTGGCATTATTACTGTCACAGGGCAGTGAGTGACAGAATTATGAATGACAGCCTGGCTAAATCGAAACATCTAGACTTCCAAGGAACTCCAAGCTCACAAACTTAACAATTGCATCAGCTTTAAACAGCAATATTCTGCTGCAGGGACACTTAGAAAAGGAGGCAAGAAAAAGTATCAGCCCCTGAGTGGTTAACGCATGAATAGATCGACAACATACTGAAAGCACACAAAACTGTGAAGGGCAACAAAAAAGTGAACAAAACGAACCACAAACATTTTCTGTACTCACACCTCGTCTCCCCTGCTGATCTTGGTGCTGTGATGGACATGAATGATGCTTTCACCAGGAGATTGTAACCATGGAAATGCTATTGTATGGCACTGACAAAAGAGGCACATTTTTTGTGTACAATTTCTTAAAAACATTTTAAGCACAGCACATGTCTCAGAATCATTAAATTCATTAAAGTATTTACAGTTCTTAAATCCTATGATAAAGCAAGTTGTGTACATTGTGTTCAGCTTGGCATTCTGTCAATCTCACTTTTTTTTTTTTTTTTTTAATATTCTTTTAATATTAAATGCATTGTTTGTGGAGATGCATGATGGATTGGCCGGTGATTGGAGTAGGCCTAGTTTCAGTATGATCAGCTGTAATCAGTGATGGGCCGATCTGTTGCATGTAAGCAATATTGTGCCAGTCACATTTGTACTTGCACAGATCACGACTGTAACAGCAGGACACAAACAGCACATTGCTTAGGCTAAATTTAATTCTACATTAATTTTATGTATGTACAGAGCTTTAAATAAGGCTCAGCCACCGTCCAATTGTTATAAAGCTGCTTCCGATGCTTGTCCCTGATGAAAAAGCATTCGAATTTGGCTGTGTTGTGAGTGCAACCTAGTCAATTAAATGGTCTCTTTATGTAGTGCTATACTAATGAGGGGGTAGACGTCTATTTAGAACACAGCCAAGCTCTCCAGCTCTTCACATCACTACTGTTTATAACACAGGCAGGGTGAAAATAAGCCACTTAGGGACAACTCTCAATGTTTGGAACAGTAAATCTAATATAGTATATTAGTAGATGTTTAAAATGGCGTAACCACGATGAATATGCAGAATTTGACAGCTAACAAAGGCAAAGAGGCTAAATCTAGCAATAATGCAGAGCCAGGAACAAGCATCCCGCCCCTGTTGTTTGTTTTACATTGACAATTTCCATTAAAAGAAAGTTTGAACAAAAATCTTTCTGTATTAACTTGTGTAATTCAAATCAGCTGCATCTCATAGTCACCTTCCCTAACTTGCAGAGGCTCCTGGAGCTGGAGGTTTGAAATTTAACATCCCGAAACGCCCATATGTGATGGCCAATCAGAACTTTGCCACAAGTGAGCAGGAGCCTGGAGTGGCTACCTCCACCGCAATCACCTCCACATCTGCCATGTCTTCAGCAGCAACAGTGACCTCAGCTGGAAATGCAGGGTAAGTGCCGCCCCAGTGCCACATTATTACAGTCTTGACCAAAAGTTATGCTTCAGCTTGTGAACTGCGTGTGTGTATTTGTAGGCCTCAAGACTGGCCCCAGACAATGAAAGAATATGTGCAACGCTGCTTCACAGCCTGTGAGTCTGAAGAAGACAAGGATCGTACAGAGAAGGTGCTTAAGGAAATTCTGCAAAGCAGGCTTCAAGACGGTTCCGCATTCACCATTGACTGGACTAGGGAACCACTGCCAGAGTGAGTTACAAGTCTCTGTCATGGTACCATTCAAGTCATTTCTGTCTCTACTCAGAAACTTAATTTATCCTACTTTTTCTTCTCAACGTGCGTATTGTACTGGAATAAAGCTGTACTCTGTCATTCTTCAGGGTCAAATCCAGACCATCTCGTTGGGAAGTGCCTCCTCAGCGCCCTCAGGAGAATGCATCTGGTCGAGGGGGAACAGCTCGAGGCAGGGGTGGTGCCCGGGTTGGAACCTACAGGAATGTCTTTTCTCAAAGAAGCTCCTCCTCAAGCTCATCCCGCTCCGATTCTCGCTCTCCTTCCCCTCACAGTAGGCACAGAGAGAGGAGCAGGCACCGCCGCAGGTAACCAGCTACGTGCAAACCCAATCTTTGTTCAAAATGCCTGCAAAGGTACTGGTGATTGACTTTTTTGGTATGGTGTGGTGTTCTCCAGTGACTCAGGCTCCCAGTCTGACAGTAGCATGTCCAGCGACCTTCGACCTCTATCCAGGAGACAGCAGCAACGAGCCGGAAGAGGTCGTGGGGAAGAGAGAGAGAGGGGAAAAGGTGCAGCTGGAGAGAGAGGCAGAGGAAGAGGGGGAAAAGGAAACCGAGGGCGAAGGTGATGTTTCAGACTAGATTTTTATGCATCCTGTGTCTGGATTGTGTCTAGAGAAAATTAACTTTGTGCTCTTGAATATAATAGATAAATGCTTGTCTAATGTGTAAATCAGCTCATAACACCCTATCACTGACTTTGTGTTGTGTAAAGTTTTTCTTTGCGAATGGTGGCTGCTGCCTCATAGATAACCTAAAGCTTTCCTACCGCTAAGAGATGTCAGCTTTGGCAATAAATTACTTTTTAAAATCATTTTAATACAGCGGTGACTTCGGTGGGACAGACTGTTACCATCTGCTTGTGTGTTCCATTCATTTCCATGTTGGCTTTCTTCATGTACTCTGCTTTCCTCTTACAGCCTAAATTCATGCATAGCTCAGGTGTTCTCTGTACATCGACCTGTGTGTGCATTAGCGACCACATTTGTAACCTTGTTCCTCTCCCTATTATAGCCCTGATGCTGATGCGATGTTCTATAAGGGTTGTGCGAGGTTGACAAAAATATCTTGACGTTTTTAGGGATTTTGTCAAGAACGATAATTGTATGGAACTTCCTATGTATTGATTTGTTTGAACCCATCTCTCTCACCTGCCTGAATTGCTTTTTGTGATGTAATTGGTAACAGCTTGTCTTCGTCTGTTGCTTTTCTTCCTTTAAGGTGGTTTAAAAAAAAACAAATTACAAGTGATTAGTGTAGCTTATCCTAATCTCATCCATATCCTGCTAGGATTATGTTTCCCACATTGGATTTAGCCTTTTTGTTGTGTCTCGAACTTTTGATAGTGTTGACGTACGTGATTTCATCCGTCAGGGCAGATAGGTGCCTCATTTAGTTATTTTTGCACTAATCCTGGGAGTTTAGTAAACTCATAAAATGCATTAGTAGGAACTGATAAGTGGAATTAAAATTGTTCTTTAAAGGTACTCCACTCTTGGAAATTTGGAATGTGACAGTGTTTTAGATACAGTCCTGATACAGATGCATGAGATTTCTTGTCATGAAAAAAGGAACAAAATTCATTATAAAAATCTATCATTACATGACTCCAACCCAGCTTTAATGTAATGTTTATTTCTCAGGAATCAAGATGAGCTAGGTGGTGGTATCGGGAAAAAACGTAAGGGAGGCACAGCAGGCCTAGACTTCCACGACCCAAACCGTGAGGCTAAGAAGCAGAGTCGAGCGGCACGATTCCTTACCAAGCGCACTGAGCCACTGGTACTGAACATAAACGCAATCGAACTTCCAAATGGTTCCCAGGAGGGTCTCAGCTGGGACGATTGCCCCATCGTTGGTACCTGCCAGGACATTACCAAAATCTACCTGCGACTGACTTGTGCTCCTGACCCTTCCACTGTCAGACCTGTGTCGGTAAGTTGATTGTAAGTTGGTTGACAAGGCCGTGCCTTGACTTGATGATCAGTAGCTGTGCAAAAACGGGCCTTTTCATGGGGAAGTATTGGGTCACCATTTAGATTACATATAGCATTGCATTAGAAATTATATAATAACCATATATAATTATTTGTGTTCTATTTATTAGAATACCAGCAGAAAGTACAGGGAATTTGTATGCTTTATTAAAAGAAAGCTGAACAAAATCTGAAATGCAGCTCTAACTGTAACTAGGTTACATGGCGTATCTGTTTAGTACTTGGCAGAATAAAAACAAGAAACAAGTACGCAAGTTAACTTGATGATTAAGTGTATATGTATTTTAGGTATTACGAAAGTCTCTGACTGCAGTGAAGACACACTGGAAGGCCAATCATGATTACCCGTATGCCTGTGAACAGATGAAGTCGATACGACAAGACCTTACTGTAAGTAAAAGCCTAAGAACAGTCCTAACAAACAGCAGTCAGCTGTTCTCTCTCAGGTTCTGTTGTTATTCTGCTTTTATATTCACCTTTTAGGTTCAAGGTGTGCGAACAGACTTCACAGTGGAGGTCTATGAGACTCATGCACGTATTGCCCTGGAGAAGGTACAGCCCCTTTCCTACTAAAGTCAAATGATCTGACGTGTGTTGTGGCTTCTTGGTAAAATTGTACTTGAATTGAGTGATGTCTCTGTTACCTAGGGCGACCATGAGGAGTTTAACCAATGTCAGACACAGCTGAAAGCACTTTACAAAGAGTGCCCATCGAGCAACGTTGGAGAGTTTACTGCCTATAGACTCCTCTACTATATCTTCACCAAGAATTCTGGCGGTACTGCAGCTTTTTGAGCTCATCCTTCTTTCCTGTTTCTTCACTTTAACACCCTTTCCGCTTCACACGCTCTCATATTTTATTTGCAAAATCTATCTTTCACAGCCATCAAACTGTTTGAATACAATCACCCACACTGTAGAACCAAAACATAAAAGCACATGATAAACATAAATATGCCTCGCTGGCTGCAAACAACCAAGAGGGAAGGAGTCCAATTATTAGAACAATATCACCTTGCAAACACTAAAACTTTTTTAAAGCGGACTACATTATTATGCACATTGATTTACTTGCATAAACAGTATTCATGAAAATAAATGAAATAAAAATGTCAACAAAACGGCAAGTGTGGCACATGTATGGCAGTAAAAATACACACGCTAAACCTTTCTCAGTTTGACGTGCTTCTTTTGTTTTTTTTTTTTTCCAGACTTGACCACTGAGTTAGTGTATCTTACTCCCGAACTCCGTCAAGAGGAATGCGTCTCGCACGCTCTCGCAGTCCGTGCGGCCTGGGCGCTTGGGAACTTTCACCGTTTCTTCCAGCTTTATAAGCGTGCACCACGCATGGCTGCCTACCTCATTGACAAGTTTGTTGACCGCGAGAGGACGTTAGCGCTGAGGGCTATTCTAAAAACGTGAGTTTTGAGAGGAAATTGGATGGAACGCCACTTTTCTAGCTGAAATAAGGTTGTAAATTTCTCCCCGTTTCTGTTCTCTAGGTTCAGGCCCTCTGTGCCGGTGGAGTATGTGCAATCCAGTCTCGGCTTCTCATGTTTAGATACATGTTTGGCCTTCCTGACAGAGCTTGGGGTTACTTTTATCGAAACAGATCCAAGCAAGATAGACTGCAAAGCTAGCTCAGCTTGCCTCAGCACTTCGTAGAATGAAGTACAAGGGGGGTGGGTGTGCTTAGAATATGAGTAAGGGACTAGCTCATGTACAGCACACGGGTGAAACACACAGGTTAGAAGATACTGTTCAGCAGTGAAACAGTAATGTAGCTCTTATAGAGTCTGACCTACACACATTTAGTACTGTAGTTGCCAGTGTTTAGACTAATCCACAGAGAGAAACCTCAGCATATTACACACAGGGAAAGAAGCTGCCTACACATCACAGCCATTCAAAAAGCAGAGGTAGTGAGCACAGAGGGTCAGAAAGCTGGAGGAAGGTTCTGGGTCCCCAGTTTGCTAGTCCTCACCAATCATTTTGAAGCTAACAGTGTTCTGTGTTTGATATCCCCCATCCCCACCCCCCAATCTAGCAGCCTCATGCTTCACACGAAGACAAGCAAAGCTACGAAACCCAAAGATACGAAGCAAAGAAAGATTCTCGCACGGGTGACGCAAGCTTTCTGATCACCTTAAGACGCAGATGGCTGCTCCACATTCACTCTTCCATATTACACGTTCCTGCACCAGATGGTTCCTAAAGTCTTTGTTTCACTTGACTGTAGCTCCTTTACCAGGCAAGAAATCCTAGTTTGGATGCATGTCTCTTTTTCCCTGATGGAGCAGCTGGAGAAGTCCCCTGAATGCAAGAATCCCAGGTATGGACTTAAAAAGATGGCCGCCCCTGGATGACACCGCTGTTGTTTTGGCCTATATCTGCAGTCCCTTCTCCCTTCCACACAGCCTCTTACCTTCTCAGTCCCTCAAAGTCACCCAGCACACTTTCTCTTCAAGTCCTGTCACCCGTTCCTCGCATCACCCAGTCAGCCTAGCTAAGTGAAATGGCTGCAGAGACAGTAATGTGGCAGGTGATGCCCAGAAGGATCACGACGACCAGTCCTACAGCAGATTACAGTTCACCGGAGTCAGTGTAGATCCACTTAGCATCTCTTCCAAGAAGATCAAGTTCAGCTACAGTGGTGATGGTCCAGGGAGGCAAGCAGTCAAGTTTCAAGGCTGGCTCCGATGGCCAACTCCAATCAGCAGCATCGTTCTGTCAGAGTTACAAGCAAAAGGGTTTGTATCGATCTTCTCCGAGTCTCAGCACATGTATGTGTGGTAAGAAAAATGGACTTCTGGAAGGAGCAAAAGGCGTTCTGCTGGTAAAAAAAAATTGCCATGCAGATCAGTGGAAGAATACTGTGTAATGTGAGTATGATATCGTTGGTTGAGCAACATTTAGCTGAGGGTTTATTTATCAATGTCTAATTTAATCAAAGAAATTGAAATCCTTTAACCTGAAAATGGGTTTCAGTTGAAGTTAGTTTTAGACAGTATTTCACTGAGGATGAACAAAACGTAAGCTAGTCCCAAATTGAACAGTACCCCAAATGTTTGCAGTTTGTCCATCAGTATTGGCAGAGCATTGTGTTATTAGCTTTGTGATCAAAGATTTGAGAAAAGAGCTGTTTATCATAGGGGGGTATCTCTCATCCGTCTTCAGGTAAATATTTCACCTATTTCGCAATGTAGATATTACAAAGAAAAGCTTTCCCTTGGACAATGTTTTCACTGGTAAGTGTAATTGTGGTCTGGCTTGCAAATGAAATTGAGCAGATTTTTTAAACCAAAGCCATATTACACTAATTTTTTGGTATTCTCTGTATGTAAATAGTACTTCCCACTTTTAATGTGAATATGTATAAAGAATTGTACAGTTTATCTATAAATTTCATGCTTCTGTTAAAGTGGGGAATAGATATATGCAGTCAGATGTATAATTATTGGCACCCTTGGTGAAAATAGGCAAGAGGGGATTATATAATATTTGTGGCCAGTTTGTTTAACCTTTTACATAGATGTGGAAGAAAACTGCCCTCCCTCGGGTACGAACAATTGTGATGTATGTGATGCCTGACTTGTCTGTAAGACACCTGATGATAGGGTAGCATGTTAAACAGCTTATTTTCCTATAATTTGCGGTACAATTTGAGAATACAGAGCTGATACAGATGGATCTGAGGGCATTGTTCGGGGCAACATATACTGCTCACAAAATTTCAATAAAACATCCCCTAACTTTTGTGAACAGTATATCTCCCTGTTCTCCAGGGTCTTTTTTTCCATTTGTCTTTAGTGGAGTTTAGGTTATGGGCCTAGAATAGTTCTTTCAGAAATGGGATGGATTGATGATTTAACCTTTTTTGCTTGTTTAGATTGAATGTGGTTGCATGGTGTATATCATTGTTGGAAGTGGCTTTGTGTCAAAGAAGGCCAGAATGTTATTTAAAACCACTGGTACTTTATGGGTGCAGTGTATGCTAACAAGGTTTCCAGGGTCTTGGGAGCAAATACAGCCTCACTGCATTATGCTACCTTCACCATACAGCGTGAATAATATTCTATTCCTGCATAATTTATTTTCTAATAGGACTCCACTTGATTGTTGGTTACCACACCTGATTTGTGGATATACACTACTCACAAGTATTGGGGGATATTTAAAAATGAATACAAAGAGGATTCCACAAGAACTGCTGGATAATCTGATCCTGTCCATGTCCCATCACTGTCAGTGTGTTTTGGCAGTTTTGGGTGATCATACACCCTACTGATCAGTCAATGTGGGGCACTCTCATCCAGTCTAACATGCTTCTGTTCACCCCTGTAAATATATCACTTGGTTATCAATCACAATAATTGAATTTCATCTTATTTGCTCATATTTTGAAATATCCCCAATTTTTTGTGAGCAGTATTTCTGTCTGTCTGTGTTAATTTGATTTCAGTTAAAAACCTAAGCTAGTTAACCACAAGCATGTCCTCTTTTATCAAGGTTGCCAATAATTATGCAGCATAGTGTTTCTAGAAGCTTTTGTTTTGAGTTTGTGTTATAATTCCAGCTCTCTCATGACATTATTATCTTGTGGCTGATTGCAGAGCTTATCACTTCCCATTGTCCCTATTATTTTCCAAACCTTGTGTGGCATTTCAACCATTTTGAGGTTTCTTTTTTCACCTTTTAAGTGTTGTTCCTGTTCTCAAATCCTCAAAAAGGAGTTCCTCTTTGAAAGAATCTTCTTTAACAATATCCCATTACTACAAGAAAGATTGGAAGAACTATCCCCACACCAGTTAAGACCTCTGCCACCTTCCTTGGTCTACAAGAAGAAACGATGACCAAGGATGTCTTAACTAGTGTCTCAGGTTTCAGTACTTAAGCCATATTCTGTAAAACATGAATGTTCTTCAATTTTGTAAATGTATAGTTTTGCTCTGTTGCCTAAATTCAGCACTCATTTTTTTCTGATTTTTTTTTTTTTTTTTCATCAGTTGATCTTGTCCTGTAAATTAGGATAGAATTTTCTACTGCCTGACTGGTGCACTTGGTCTTCTTTGTTCTCTCTCCAACTTTCAATCCCTCCCTCTGTCGTTCTTTCTCATGACATATTATTAGATTTCTCTCTTGTTCTTGCAGTCGTGCATAATGGGGACGAGGAATAAACAGGCACACGCATCCAGAGCTGAACAGACACTGGAAATGGCTACTGTGACAACTTTCAGAAGCCAACTGAATGAATTATCCTGTTGTCTTATCTAAACATCAGTGTTGAGCAAATGGTGTTCGTTTTGTTTTAATGCTAGATTAATAAGAATTAGTCCTTGCCAGTAAATGTCAGATTTGTATATTCAGATGTGTTGTATTCCCTTGGTTTACACCTTTTGATCATTTTTACAGGCATTAGTAATGTGTGTTCTCTCTCTAGTCATGTTTGGTGTAGCCTGGGGCACAGAACATATCTCAATATACAGTTTATTGATTGCACAAGATAACTTCTTTCCAGCTGACTGAAGCAGTTATTTGATTTAACTGGTTTGTGTATGACTTATGAATGATTGAAGGTTATTCCAATTTACCCTGAATTCAGATTAACACTTGCTCTTTAATTATATTAAGCAGACATTTATTTTCTGTTTTGTTATAACGGATATTGCGTATTTCTCTCCTTATGTTCCCCTCTCACTTTCTGTAAATGTGGCTTGTGCTCCTTCTTCCTCCAGTGTGTGTTCTGACTGATTCTCCCGTCTTGCGCCTAAAAAGTGATTTTTCAAGTTTTGATGCATATCCTCTTTGCAATGTTCACTTCTGTCTTTTTGTTTCCTTGCATAGTTTTCGTTTTGTTTCTCACTCCCTTTTCTCCCTCTTGCCCCATACTTTCTTTTACTCTCCACTCTTCTCCCCTCCCCTCCCCATGTGTTGATTATGAATATGTTAGGGTTTTGATGTGTGCGCTCTGTGCTTGGCAGTAAGTATTCCCATAACAGCTACTCATTTTTTGCCTTCTAATACAGCTCAAGCTCTTAACGTCAAGATTTCAGTGCTGAGCTTCTTACTGCATTAGGATTTGTGAACAGCATAATTCTGCCAATTGTAAATTGTCTGTACATATTGTGCCTACTCTCAAGAAAATAAATAGGAAAGAAACATGTCAGGTAATTGTGGTTATTGTGGGAACAATCTCAGAAAATAATGATTTATAGTATGATGTACTGTACATATGTTACAAATACCATTGTTTTTGCCCATTATAATGAACATCTCATTGTTTCTCAGTCTCTTATTGGAATACAACCATAATTTGTAATTTGTATTCCGTATATAAAAAGCTGATGAAACTCAGCTTCTATAGTCTACAGTGGCAGATATTTGTGACTTCCGCATATATTTGAGCAGTATCTCCAAGTTGAACTTTCTACAGTCAGAAGAAGCTTGATCGGAAATGATTGGTTTAGTAGGGTAGCGCACAAGTTAGCAGTTTTTTTGGGAGGGGAACAGGGTAATTGTCTATGATATGATGAAGTTCATGAAGACTAGAATGAATCCAATCATGACCAATGTAGTATATGGTCATTATACCATGGTGGCCTCAGAATTTTGCTCAAAACACACACACTATCGTGTGTGTGTCTATATATATATATATATATATATATATATAGATCTATGTATATGTGTATGTGTCTATATATATATATATA
>JAUZST010004713.1:0-15000 GCA_034779995.1 Parotocinclus haroldoi | reverse complement strand
GTTTCTGTAGTCATATGTGAGATAGAAATTATACAGGTAATAGGAAGTTTAACACATCTAGGATTATATTATAATAATAATTGTTGAATTAACACATTTTCAAAAAATGATGAAAATTCCCAGATGAGCAGCAATGTGCATAAGGGAAAACCCCAAATAGGAAATTTATCCTCCTTTGGATAAGACTGGACAATTCCTTGTGTAGCCAAATAGAATTGAACTCGTGCAACAATTGTGGAAAACTTGGAAAGATTTATTTGATGTGATGCGAATAAGGTTATTGAGATAAAATGGTTTTAGAAAACCGTAACAGTTTCTAGTTATTGTCGCCTCTTGTTCTAGACAAGGCTTTTTAAAATAATTTGCAGGTCGGACAATTCTAAAACATTGCTATAGTTTTTGACTAGAACTTGGTGTTTGACTGTTCCTTTCTTTGTTTCTAATATTTCTCCCACTCTTGTGCTTCGACTCTTGAGGTAGTCTCCAAATCTGAGATGGCTGTAAAAATACTTCATTATCTCAGTCACTCTGGTCCCATCGGGAGGTTTGGACTTAAGAACTATTGGCCATATTGCTTATAAATCTTTTTGTCCATTTTCTTATCTGAGCTTAAGGGAGAGAGGATTGCAGCAGCATAATGTATTATTTTCACAGATTTGTATGTGTTCCAGCCATTTATATTTTATTGCCATGCTATTGCAATGTTTACCATGTTACTCTTAGGTCCATATGTGACTTTTCGTGTACATTAACTATTTATCCCGCCAGCTGAGTGACTAGATAATAGCAGCACCTATAGTAATAGATCAATGTGCTTTTAAGGACCATAAATGCATGTGTTGTGTGTTCCATTTGGTCTACTTCTTTGCATCCAGGGGGCCAGAAGATTGGTGTCTTAGATGCCACTGTCCTTAACATTACAATAGTCCATGATAAGAAGGACCTGTTATGGAAAGCCATGGACAGTAGCATTATGGTTGATATATTTTACTGAAACGCACTTTAAATTTCATTATTATATTTGAGTATTGTTGTCATGCCACTACTGAACACCTGAAGAATCTTTCCCTGGCATCTCCAAGCTACCTTTGGAATGCTGCAAAGATTGAAAATTATAAGAGCAACACAACTTGGGAGAGAAGATGAAGCTATTAAATGACATGTAACACAATTATGTGATTGAGGACAGAAAAACAGAGCTGAAAAGGGAAAACGCAGGGTGGTTATGTAAAAGCTGGCAGTTGCCATATAAGGAATGCATTCCTTTTTGCTTGGAGAAGTGTCTGCTGACTCGTTTATCAACATAGAGCTACAAAATGGTTCTGAATGAAAATTAGATATTGCAGACAGGAATTCCAGCTCATAAGGTTATTTTTGACTGTAGTTCAAACACGGTGGTTTGGGTATTCTGCAGTACTAGGCATAAATCTTAGTTAAGCCAAATTGGAGATATATATATATATAATTTTTTTTATTTTTTATTAATTTATTTATTTTATAACATTTATTTATGTATTTATTTTTTGATGATTGGCCACAAAAAATGTAAAACTTGTCACTTCATAACACTCTTTTCAGAGAATCTCCTTTCCAATGATTAAGCTTGTTTGAAGTTTGACTGTAGAAAGGGTCAACTTGGCATCCAATAGCTGCCATATGCTTCTGTTGCTCAAATGTAAGGGATGTCAGACTAAATACTTGTCACTGTAGCCTATGGAAGCTGTTTATATGAAACGGATTGGCCGTTTCTGGTTACTGACCAATCGATCCTAGCACATCTCTAATAACGGCCATATCTAAGAACCAGAAAATTCTATGCAGTACCTTTTGTGCGTGTGCGCGTCTGTGTCTGTCTGTCTGTTTGTGTGTCCAGATCTGGGAAACCTTGGCTTTTGCCTATAGTGTAAATACCAAAATTCACCTGCTCTTTCTTGTTTAGGAGTTTATTCTGAACACTCTTTGAGCACTGATAATTTACTCGTGGTCTATAAGACGAATTAAGGGTCATTAATTGGGTCATAAATAATCAATATTCATTTTATTTATAAGTAGTATATATAAATTATCTTGTTGCATGTGTCAACGTAAAGTTAAGTAAAAAACCACAATAATAGTAAAGTACAGTTGGAAGACACGCAACTAAACACATATTTACTTTACACATACCATAGTTTACACTTGTAACACTTACCAGATGCCCCTCTCCAGAGCGGCAATCTTGCAAGGTACGATCCAAGGAATTGTGGGTCAACGGCCTTGCTCAAGGGCAGAACAGATTGTACACTATAATTGTCAGTACTCCAGTACCCTAACCAAAAAATCATGACCCATACAGCCCATAAAGGAAAAAAAAATTCTCAAGTAACGAGAAAAAAGGCCAACACTTGTGAAAAGGAATATAAATCACAAAAATAATACACCTGGAAAAGTGATCAGACCCCTAATGTATTTCTTCGTAGAACTGAAATGTATCCTTGTAGATATGTATTTACCAGCATTGCACACCTAGATTAGAAAATATTTGCTCATTTTTCATCTTTTTTTGGTAACTGCACTTCATCTACATATCGATTCTAAGTGAGCACACAGTGTTGGCAACGTAAGGTTCATTCTCCTTATTATCCCAGAACCGCTGTGTTGCTTTTGTCATGAACGTGGTGAGACACCGGTCCATCTGTGGTTATATAGCAGAGGGTGAGTATACTTGGCAGAATTTATGTTATAAAAGCAATGTCAGGTGGTGGACCAAATGTCCTGTGATGATCTTGAAGGTGATTGGTTGTACCTGAGCGAACTTATTGTTACTCTATAGGGTTTGCTATGTATTATATAATGTCTATCAACTCCTGTAGACTATAGGTTGTTAAATAAAGCAGCTTGAAAGATTATATTGAGCAAGTGGAGCCGAAATTCTGACTTTCTATAGGCATTTTATATCACCTTGTATGTCTGTCTTATTTTGACCTATTCCTGCAGCCGTTGACTATAACTGTACCTTTTGAATCTGTGAAACAGAGCTGAGACTGCTTTCCAGAAGTTCATAAATCATTAGCCTGTGTAACATGAGAAGAACGTCTCAGGTCTCTCATGTATCTGCAACAACCGTTGCTAGCAGCAGGACTAGCGCAGATCATGAATATAACAGTAATTTGTTCATTTTATCAAGCGATCCAGAGAGGTCGTCTCTATCAAGGACACACCATATCCCTGCTGCTTCTTTGAGCCTCATAGGAAGGCCATATGCTTAACATAACAAGACATGTTTATTAATCACAGTATGGCCAGTGAACATACAGTTGATGAGCTGTGGCCAGGAATGTGGCTAAATATAGCTTCACGGTTCGGTTAATTTTTGACTGTTTTGATATAGTTGTAGGTTATTTATAGTCTTGGGAGGTCTTAGCAGTTAAACATTTGAAATCTCTTTGAAATCCCTTGTTCTTAGGCTGCAGCCTTTGTCAACATTATGTCATCTGTACCTTAGGCCTTACAATGACCTTATAATACATTTATCCATATTTACAGCTCTCATTACTTTTTTCCATTGTCTAAAAGCTAACTAACAAAAAACATTGATCTTGCACAACATTTAAGGCATAGGAAGGACCACCAGAGCTTTATACTGAACGAGCAAACCCAAGAACGTAAAATCCAGTCATTGCTATCCAAATTTAACATGTTCTGGGAAATGAGACAGGTAAAGTAATAATAAATAGCAAGAGCACAACTGTAATGATTTCTTATGAGGAAAATTGTGCTCTCATCCTCAAATGTCTATGGTAGGGATGTAGTAGCCCTAGGTGGATGCAATCTGACTGCTAATCCCAACCCTACAATGCAATAGTATTTGATTCTTTGTATTGCTGTATACACTGCTGACAAAAATGAGAGAATATTTTTTTTTTAATTATCTTCTTTTTTTGTGAGCAGTATATTATTGCTGGAGATTGGTTCATAGTAATGGTGTGGTGCCAATATTTAGAGAGCAGATTGACCAATGGGTGGTTATGTAATGCAGATAATTTATTTTTTTTTGTTTTTCAGTTGACAAAGCTCATATGTCCCATAATAAGTGTATAGCTTAAATAAATAAACATTTATCTATATTCATAATCTTTATATATATATATATATATATCTATGTGTGTGTGTGTGTGTGTGTGTGTGTGTGTGTGTGTGTGTGTGTGTGTTGTGTATATATAAAATATATATTTTATATATAAAATATTTAAAAAATATATGTAAATACTTGCAAATAAACAATGTCATAGTAGGGCACATGGTACAGCATTTCTTTGTTTGCAAGATTACAACTCATTGGTGTTAACTGCTACTGGGGTTAAAAACAACGTTTTTATGTTTTCATAAACTGTCCCACCTTCACTGAATGTTCTCTGAGCAAGTTTGTTTTCGGTCACTCAGATATCGGCTGATTCTGATTATTTTAAAGTGGACAATGGAGAGATGCATGGCTCAGGCATTTACTTGGGAGTTTGAATGACTACATGGTAAATGGATAATAAGCACACAATCGAGTTGCCGAGCAGCAACCATTATGGTACCATTATGCTAATAGTTGTGAAGTCTTGCTTTGTTCTCAGGTTATTCCTACATCTTGAGTCTTTTTGTGAACTCATGGGCACGAGAACGTTTCAGTTTTTCCCTGTTGCTTCATACAAACCCTTTATGACTCATTCACTTAGGCCTTTCAGGGCTCATTTCTTTTACTTGATACTTTATAGTCTGAGGTGTACCTACCTTGCATGTGTGCTGTTTTAAGAAGTAAGGCGACCCTATATAAGCACTTTTCTTAGATATACTTACTCACTGTAGCCCATTTGCTGTACACACAGCCTGTCAACCTCATGTTACCGCTTTAATCAACAGGGAGGTACCGTCTTATCTGCTGAACAACAGATGGGCTACGGTCAGTAATTGGTAATCGTAAGTGCACATGTACCGTAGGTGAACCTGATTAATTGGCTGGTGAATGTACACTGCACCTGCTTTCAAGAAATGAATGCCTGAAATAAGTCAAGCAATAATCATGCATAACCTTGTTCTGATCCCAGAAGCATATTCAACTTACCTACATATAAAAGATGTTTTTTTTTATTTACTACAGAATAAAGCTAACAGATCAGAAAATGTTAGAAGTCAAAATTAGACACATTTGATCATTTTTTGTTTTCCATACTGTCCTATCTCATTGGAATCAGTGTGAATCCAATGTATTTAATGTTTTGTCTAATCAGCTTAATTTCATTTGTTAATAAACATCCATTCTTGCATTTCAAGCTTGCATATTAAAAAAGCAAGGGAGGCTTGCATATTAAAAAACAAGGGAGTAGGGGCAGTTTAGGGCTAGTAATGAGGGGAAAAAAGAATGAATGTGATTTTAAACAGGTGATGTCACCAGGTGATTTTGGTATAAAAGCAGTATGCAAAAATACAAAAGGCTGAGGCTTTGAGGAACAACGACAGACGGAGGATCTGCAGCTCATCAACAGATGCGTGAGAAAATGTTTATGATAATAACATTTATGATAATATTGAAATCCTTATTTGTGTTCCTCAAAGAAAAACTGGAAAGAATTTAGATAGGTCTTTTCTAACTCTTTATAAATAAGCTTGTGCTGTGTTGTCTGGTTGAATGAAGGCAGCTTCTGTTGCTCTAAAATCCTAATATACTTTTCCGTATTAGTGCTGAAATCACTAAGCTCAGCTAACTTAACCATGGTCACTGACACAACCCCATACCGGACCATGTTTTTTGGACTGTCCCTTTAAAGTCTGGATGGGTTTATTGGCTTTATACTGTATTTATTACTGTGTCAATTAAATCAAAATCAAAATAAATGTACGTAACACTGCATTTTTTGGTATTTAAACACCATCTCAATCGTGATTTGGGGTTGTATTACATGGATTTAACATTAATGGCTTGTGTTTTTCTCTTCCCCTCCCTTTCCTCTCAGCACCATGTTCAAGATTAGCTTTTCCCATTGACTCCGTTCCAGTGGTTTGCATTATTCTAGGTCTTAATTAACAAAAGCAATAAGTGTGAAGGTATTTGGGCTGCATTCGGTGTGCACATGATTGAAGTGAGGGTCACATGAAAAGGGTTAAAGCAATATGCAGTGAAGCAGGCTGGCCATCCAAGCATTGTAAATGTTCTTTATTAATAAGATCAACATATGTTTATGATTTCCCATGCCAAATTTCCACTCTTTAAAGCAGGGGAGCAGCAAAGGGCCAAGAGAGCCTGCTGGAAAGAGATGGCTCTGGTTCACTTGTTTTTTTTATGTGTATCAAATTTATGTACACACACATACACCTGAGTACACTGACATCCTAGATGATATTCTCTGTAATATTAACATATTTGTGGTTAAATCACTAGAATTAATTCATAGCACACAGTGAAGGATATTCCACAGGCTCAAAACATTCACTCATCTCTAAACATTATACATCAAAGTTGTAACCTGGGTGAATATCACTTGTGTGACACCATTCTGTGTGAACTGGAGTGAACTCTTGCTATATAAGGCATTTGTTTGCAGCAGTAATGCCGGTGCCAAGGATTATTGGTGCACTTCATTAGTGTTAGTCCACATAACCAGCTTTGCCTGAACTCAGTAGCGGGACTAAACAATGCTGCCCAGTGTCTGAATGCTTGTGGCTTTGCAAATGTAATCCACCATGAATTAAACGGTGAATTATGAAAAGTCTTTATGCACTTCGGCTCCAAAAATAGCTTTCTGTTCATCGCCGACTTCAGATCAGCCGTTGCCTTGAAAACAGACATCCAGGCTGGCTTCCCCGGTCCCGTGATTGCTTCATGCTTTCGTGAATTTTTAACGGCGGACAAACACCGCACTAATAGCGTGATTCACAAGCTGGTTTTGTCCATTTGTCTTGACCGTCTTAAACTTCTTGAAATAGTTTATTTTAGATTTTTCTGAGGAAAGGCTATAACTATTAGAAGTACTGTTTATCGATCTTGTGGCATAACTGTGACATGTAGGTAGTAAAATCTTTATTTCAACTGTATTTTTTTTTTATCTTTTATTTTTAATTTCTGTGTTCGTAAGTAAGAGTTCAACAATTAATTGACTTAGTTGACTAAAATTGACTACCAGATTAGCAACTCATTTAAAAAGGTTAATCCAATCGTCTTGTTTATTGCTCTAATTATTGAATTTTTGACATGGAAAAAAGGTTGGCAGTTGTGCTATTTCTAAAATCAACCTTAGTTGGCAAGAGAGCCATGTTGGAGCATCTGAAGAACAATCACGTTAGTGTAGGTTAGCTAATGTTAAAAGCCATCCTACTTCATGATATGACCTGTAACATTTTCGAAATGCATGTTCTCTTAAATCGTTAATGAAGTCGGAATGGAGAAGTAACTATTATTCACGACAAATCTGTTTCCAATAATTGACAGGTTTAAACATAACATGAAGGCTGTATGTGGATGAAAACAGTTTTCTATTTGTCCTGACTTTTCTGTGAACAGTTTTAGGAGGTAGTTTTCTGAGAACATAAAGGGCAGCTTGACAAAGGGATAAATCATTTTTACAGTATTTAACTGTTCATAGAGAACAAATTTGTCACTGTTTGCTGAATGTGAATGCAACTCGAATATATTATCTAATTAATTGTAGGATTTTATTAGAGCTTATTGATAGGCTAATAATGTCTTCTACTGCTGCCATTTCACTGCTATAAAAAACAGAAAACGGACTGGTTGAGGAATAAAAACATTGAAATAATGAGATTATGGTGCTTGTAACAAAAAAATGCAGCACTTGTATTTTGCCTGGACCAATATGCTGCCCGTACTGACATCTCGTAGTAACGGGCTGAAGAGGCTAATGTGGCAGTCTAGGTTATATTATGTCTATCAGCCCCCTAAAAAACAAAAAAACCCTCATTTTTGGGTAGTGGGAACACTGACTGGAAATGCACCAACAAATCACAGAAAACGTACATAGGATTAGTACCCCAGTGACTGAACGGGCAGCAACTGTAGTGTGGTTGTGGTAGTGTTAAGTTAGTTAACTGAACCTGTATGAACACTGGAAACAATAGAACATTATTGCTCATTGCTATTCCTACAGTACGTCTATTAGTACCATTGTAAACAAGAATGCATTAACTCAGGATAAGTTAGCTCAGACTTGCATAACGAACAAATAAGGAGATGGCTGATGAGAAGGATTTTCGTTGCGAACTTGAATCCTTTGCCTGGAAAATGACCACTTAAAAGGCAAGTTCATCAGCACAAACAAACAGAAATATAGTGAGGTGCAGTGGTTAGCTCTGTCTCACGGCATCCCCATTTCCATCCTGACCACCAGTTCAGGTGTGGAGTTTGCATGTCCTCTTTGTGTCAGCAAGGCTTTTCTCTGGCCTGTTTGGTTTTTTTCCTACAGTTCAAAAAGGTATGTTAGGCTTGTAGGTGTTTTTAAAAGTGTGTACGAGTGTTTGTGCATATATGCTACTGCATGTAACCAAATACAGCCACAGCTATGATAACTAGCTTATACAGGAGAGTTACAATAACAATGTTCAGCCTCAGTTAACGTGTTAATAATAGCTTATCTACAAAAAACTTGGTGATAACAGTATTTGCTTAATATCTGCTACGGCTCTGTATCGTAAATATAAACAATAAGGTTAGTAAAGATAACGCCAATCTGCTACGTGTTGAGTATCAGTATGGAAGATCATGATCTTTTCCAGATGATTATGATGTAATGCTGGCTTGTAGCAGATCAGATTTCATGCATACTACAATTGAGGTTTGTAAATTGTTCACAGTGCACATTGCAGGTAAAAGTGGGTCAAACCACCTGATACACCGCTTCAGAATTAAACAAAACAAATGCACTATACAGTAGGTAGATGTGTATCGTCTGTGATAATATAAAATGAATTGATTTTTTAAAAAAATGGTTGCTTTAACAGTATGTGAGATGACATTATTGCGTATTCCACTCACTTTGCAAAACAAACAGTAAGAAAACATGGGTTCAAACAACCTTTGAATAATTTAGACCCAATATATACATCACCAAAACATCATCTAATTATCCTTATCTACAAAATCCCAGAAGATAATATGATATCATGTTTGTCAATATCACATACCTCTTGCATTACGTAATGACACATAATGAGGACAAGAAGGTGAAAGAGGGCTGAGATTTTGATTGCTTTCTGTGGAGTACTGGTGGATCACACTCAAGCATCTTTAGGCGTTCCCACCATCGTCCCATATATCTGTTTACGTTCCCACATGGTGCTTTTATTCTGTCCAAGATTTCACTCTTGCTGACTAAATTTTCAAACAGAGAAGCTTGCCTGTAATGCCATAATTCATAATTGTGTCATAATTTTATCATTATGAAATTGTGAAATTTATTAAACTGTAACCACAGCTAGAAAACAATGTCCAATGAACAGGTCTCATGAACATATTTTGATATTTAGATGTTTAGATCCACATCATAGCTGTAAATGCTGGTAACAGTGTTAGCATACGGCACCTGGCCAAGATGTATTGGCATGCAATTACTTATGTGATATGGTTTTTTTTTGTTTTGTTCATTCCAGCGATTATATCCTATACAAGGACAAGTATATCTTGATCTCTGACAAGGAAACCATGATAAAAAAAAAAAAAAAACGTATTACATTCACAATCCCCAAGCCATTATAATCAGAGGGAATAATAGTCTTAGATTATATATTCTGTCAGGCTCCATTACCAAGACTTGGATATTGACGGCTGTAATAATGCAAACTGTGTAAAACTGTCATATAATGCAGAAGCGGTATGTAATCGAGAGGGTCTTGGTTTGACAATGCTTGTGTGGAGCAGTTGCTTTGATCTCTGAAAACCAGTTGAAGCTTGTTTATACTTGCTGTATGTTTTCTGGCTTCCAGTAACCCAGTATTGTTCTGTTAAATGGTTAAGTGACAGATATGCTCCAGGGAGCTGTGTGCATGGTTACTCTTACCAGAACATCACTTTTTTAAAAATGAGTTTATCCCAGAACCCACAAGACTATACACAGAACTGTTGATGATCCTAGAATGCACAGGTAACCGAGGCTACAGTTCTTAAGGGCTCGCAAAAATTCAATAGAAGATTGGAAAAATTTTGCCTGGTCTGATGAGTCTCGATTTCTGCTCCATAATTTGAGTGGTTGCATCAGAATGTAGCGTAAACAACAGTAAAAGCGTAGATCCATCCTGCCGTTATCGGTTCTGGCTTGTGGTGGTGGTGTGACAGTGCGAGGTTATGTTCTTGGGACAGTTTGTGTCTGTTAATGCCAACTGAGCATCGTTTAAACACCACAGCTTACCTGTGAATTGTTACTGATCACATTCATCCCTTTATATGAACATGAAGTAAGTTTTAATTGTGTATAGCTGTTTACAGTGGAGCATTGTCTCAAAGCAGCTTTACAATTTAAATTGCCAGTCTCAAATTGAGCAAGCCAAGAGACCGTGACAAGAAAAAAACTCTCTAACCATTATAAGGAGGAAACTATGGGCGGAACAGGAGGACTCAAATGGACCCTTGGGTGGCTTAGATGATGTATGTAAGAATTAAACTAAATTATATTGTTAATTAGTTTATAGTAATAGTTTCAACACAGAATAAAATAATGTAATAGTATGCTTATCACACACTTTGGGGTCTTGTGTCTTTGGCGAGAAATCTTTGTTGGTATAGTGTGCCAATCCTCTGACAGCTACTTCCAACATGATGCACCATGTCACAAAGCTCAAATCAACTCGTACTGGTCTTCTGAAGATAACTACCAGTTCACTGTACTCAAACGGCCTACATAGATCTCCAATCCAACAGAGCTCGCTTGGGAGCATTTGTAATGGAACTGGTGATCCGCATCATGGTTGTGAATCAGACAAATCGTGTCAATATGAACCAAAACCTCTAAGGAATGTTTCCAGCACCTTGTTAAATCAATGCCATGGAGAATTAAACCAGTTAAGGCAAAAACTGGTCCCACTCCATACTAGCAAGGTGTACCTAATATAGTAGTTTGTTTGTAGTAGTAGCTTGTTAGCAGCGAGTGAGCTCAAGGGAAAATTCATGGTTCCTTCCCAACTGTTGGACAAACAAACAATTCTTAATCTACTAAAGATACTGACAAACCTATTTTGAATGGAATGATCACGTCTTTTGAAGTGGAGATGGCCACGAGTCTCTTAATTTAAATAAAAATACTTCTCCCACAAATGAGAGTCAAACAAGTCCGTAACCTAAGTAACATGTCATAAACCATTTTTATCGTTGTTGTAAAACATTACAACACCTTTAACCTCTTGCAACTTTTACACCAGGTGCATCTGGAATTCTCAACCCATTGCACTCTGGGAGCAGGTACATTTTGCATTATATTTCCCCATAAAACCACAAATCCCTTGAGCCAGTTTACATGGATTGTTACTTGGACTTTCATGAGTTGGGGATTTTGCAGGAATGTGCAATGACATGGAGGAGAAATGAGCAGACATGGCATTTCCTACTCTCTTATGAAGAACTTTAAGTAAGATATTACACCTCTATACTACTATACAGACTACAGACTATATTTTCATTTTCAATGCTTCAGGCTTGTACTTAACAACCCCCCCGTGAGACCTGCAATGCCATACGGTCCATGTTCACTGATCACTTTTATTAGGCACACCCCTTGTGTCTACATCTATTGTCCATTTTATCAGTTCCACTTAGCATACAGAAGCACTTTGTAGTTCTACAATTACAGACTGTAGTCCATCGGTTGCTCCACATACATTCTCTTTGTCCCGCTTACCCTATTCTCTAGTTAAGTCTAGACCACCACAGATCAGTGAACATTCTTAGCACTGTAAAGGCCCTGATGTGGTGGTTGTGTGGTGTGCTGGTATGACAGGATTTTTGAAAGCTGTGTTTTATTATTCTCATTTTCTCATTTTTCATAACATTTTTCAAATGTTAAACACCGTGTTTAACGGAGAAGAAGAACTAGAGGATAACTAAAACAAACTACACAACAGCAGATGAACTACTGTCTCTGATATACTACATGGTGTAGATATTTTGTTTTAAATGTGTCTAATAGAGTGCACAGTGTTTAAAAACTCCAGCAGCACTGTTTGTTTATTTGGCTTCTTTAACGACACACACACACAAGGTTATATCCATACCCAAATTCATCTCAAGACTAGTCATACATACATACAAGTGACTGGCAATTTAGAGTAATCACTTAGCACGCATGTCTTTGGACTGTGGGAGGAAACCGGAGTACCCGGAGTAAACCCACGCAGACACGAGAGGACATGCAGACTCCACCCAGACCACTACACCCTGGGATTGAACCCAGGACCTTCTTGCTGTGAGGCAGCGATGCTACCCAGTGAGCCACCGTGCTCCCCACAGCACTGTTGTATCTGATGCATTCGCACCAATGAAAACACTAACATACCACCAGCACGTCAGTATCCGTGCAGTGCTGACCTGACCACTAGACCTGTCCAGTGCTGGTCCTGTGGAGGTCCTGACCATTAGAGAACAGAGTTCTCCAAAGCAAAGCAACTTAGCAAAGTATGTAGAGAAACAGATGGACTGCAGTCTGCAGCTGTAAATCTTTAGGGTAAATTAGGGACAGCACGGTAGCTGCATGTCCTCCTGGTTTCCTCCCACTGTTCAAAGGGTGGAACCTAATAAAATGATCAGCGAATACACGCCCCTAATGGTGGTTGCTTGCAGGTATAAAACTGTGATGGCATGCCAAGGTGTGCTGCACTTAAATCTGGTACACTGTCAGTTTCATGTGACCAGTCTTGAGGCATTTTGTTGCAGGATCACACTGGATGTGATCAGAAACTATAAAAAGTCGGGCTCAAGTGCTACCTGTATTCAAATCATTCATCTAGTGTGTCGCTCATAAACCAGATTGTGTTCAGATATGCTATTACTGGTACGTGGTATTTAGTAAAAACAAAGCGTGTCCATTCTTTCTGTGGCCTCATTTACATTGAGAACATCCCACTCACATTCATGCAGGATGCAAAACAGTCTGAGCACAATGAAAGTTATGTGCTGTGGCAAAAGAAGGTATTCGAGATGTTCAGTGCTGCCCATTGGCTTACACTTACATAACCGTGAGCCCATCTGAGTCTCACAGGGCTACAGCCATGTGCTACAGGAGTCTGCCCCACTTCCTAGCCACGCACACAGCACAGAGGCTCCTATTGAGCTCGTTGGGTGGGAAAGAAGTAAATACAACAAGGGCAAGCATCAAAGGTGATCGCTGTGCCTTTCTCCTTCTGCTTTTGTTTTCATACCCTTTATATTGCACGCAATCAGTGGATTCAATCAGTGTGGTGGGCTCAATCCTCTGGCCTTTTTCTTGTCTGCTAGATTGCCTTTGAGTACAGAAGCTTAAAATGTGGTCGAAACAGTATTTTTTTTTTGGTCTTGTTTAAAAGTTTCGTTTAGTTTTCTATCATGAACGTGTGCTTTTGAGCGCGTCGCTAGAGTAGGCATTACAGATCTGGCCCATGGGTCTTCCTATTAAAGCTCCCATGGTACATTTCATGAATAATTATTCTAGAATGTAACTGTATTTAGACATGTGCAATGGCAACACAATGATTAGTTCTATTGGTCCCTTCACAGCTTCGGAGGTATCCACAATCTTAACACGTCCCTTGTTTGCTTTTTATCGATTCTCATTCCAATTCTGTTAATCGATTTCAAAGTGGTGATTTGTCAAATGTTTAAGTACAAACAATATCTTGATTTTTATTTTTTTATTTATACTTCAACTTTTAAAATATATTTTTTAAACCTCTTATAAGTACAACAAAACTCTCTCAATTACTTATCATAAATAGCATCCACTGGTGGAACAAGGTCCAAATGGAAAGTAAAGTCATTTATTTTTACATTCACTTGTTATAAGGTTAAACTGGAAGAAAGATATAATGTAAAGATTATATTTTGCCTTTTGGATCACAGGTTCATCATTTCTGCAGGAGAGATTACTTATGACTAGCAGTAATTAAGATAAGGTATGGCTAATGCAGCATTCCTGACGTCTAAATTAATGTTAGTGGAAGTGCTTTGCTATTCACAAGTGCACAAGTATAGGCTTCACCGGACACGGCCGATCATGTTGAAAACCGGCGATTCTGATCCCAGGCTGATTGATCGGTGCATCCCTACAGTTTGAAGCGTCTCTTCAAACTGGATTTAGGATTCTGAAAATGCCTGTCAGATGTCTCATAACTGCATCTGGTTATTTTAGTGCAATATCAAGACTGTCAGTTCTGTAAGTTGGTTCACTGTTCTCTGTTTGCACATGGCTTTCCTGTGCCCTGGGCGCTATCTCTTCTTGCTGGTCACAGAACTCTGGATTGTGTGTGGCATCAAAAGGATTACGAGATTGTCTGAGCACTGCTAATGCCATTTAATGGCTCTATTAATACTTTTTGTTATAAAGGTTTGTTTGTTTTATTGCTGTGCATAGTGATGTGCGAAAACATCAAAAAGGAAATAAAAACTTGACACACTCATATGGTTTAAACATCATTCAAAGCTCACAGATTGCTACTGTTGCCTCCCAAATATAAAAAGTGTAACATTTTAAAAAAAAAAAAAAAAAGTGTAACATTTTAAGTAGCTCACAGTGTGACACTAGCTGTGCCAGTGTCTCCAAAACAACAGGACACTGAGCGACGATGAGTCTAGTGATGAGAAAGTAGACGTTATTGGGAGTTATGGGTTGCATGTTATTGTACATTTTAAATGTAGGTTTGTATATATTTGAAGTGTAATAAAAGCTGCATTTATGAAGAAGTGATTAGACAGGTATGCAACGTTATCATTCATATATATGTGTGTGTGTGTGTGTGTGTGTGTGTGTGTGTGTGTGTGTGTGTGTGTGTGTGTGTGTGTGTGTGTGT
>JAUZST010004712.1:0-16103 GCA_034779995.1 Parotocinclus haroldoi | reverse complement strand
AGAGTGTCATATCTTCAGTGTTGTCCCATGGAGAAATATAATGAAATAGTTACAAAAATGTGATGTGATTAGTGCACATGAAAACACACCAAGTGGAATTAAGAGAGATACTGTATAGGTGTGCTACGCTTATAAGCTACACCCAGAAACTAACGATTAGTCATGGCCACAGTCAATAGTGGGATCTAACCTCTATATATCTGTGGTTGGTTGAGCCAAAATTAAACAAACAAATCACATTGTAAATCAGTGATCTGTGAATTAAAACATGCTTTATTGAATAGCTGACTAGAAGTACAAGGTAGAGGTGGAAAGCCACCAAGAAAAAGGTATGCTGCTTAGAATTACCAGAGAAGATTAACGTTGGAGGAAGCCAGTCTTTTAGAAACAATAATTAACCTCACACGCAAGTATTTGTAGATGACAGCTTAACAGATTAAGGTAGATTTAAAAAATAAGCTATTGTAGAAGCACTAGCCTAAAACATGAAACACAGAAAATAATACAGTCGATTCTGGTTAATTGGACCACCGGTTATTAGGACCAAAACGATTGCGTCCCGATGTGGTCCGACTAACCGAAATCGACTGTATATCATAAGTAGCAGAGCAGATGCAGAGATGTTCATTTGTACTGTTCAACTGTTCATGTTGAAAAAGCTTTTCTGTAGCCTGGCTGTCTTGATCCTCATTTAGTTCAGACCTGATGATAACCAGGGTTTGATGGATCAGTAGTAATTTCCTGTGTCTGCTTCCTTGTTCTGCATGTGTGCAGATTGCACAGTGTTGACAGTTTAACACTAACAGTCTTCTCTGCAGTCTGCAAATGCCATGCTTGGGTGCTAAGCTTCCCCACACTGTTGCATTGAGAAAAGCTGTTTGCTTGTTCTACAACCCAAGAAATAGGAGATCTGAGATGTTGGGGAGGGGGGGGGTTAGACCAAAGGGTGAGGTTGGATTTAATTGATTTATCTCTTTGGACCAGTTCTGCCCTACAACCGCCATGAATCAAAGTGACTGTCCTACTTGAACATCTGTGTAAATACATTGGGGAAGTCTAGATCCTGGCGATAAAAGGATAGTTACCAGGAATTTAAACTCTCCTGAGTTAGGTGATTAAAGGCATAAAAAGGGTATCTAAGGAGCACTAGTTTTCTATTTTGTTTCATTTTTTTTTATATAGCATCGACTATTTCTGAGCCAAATTACATATGATCCGCATACAAATTAACCTAAACGGCGGAAGATTCAGATAAAGAAAGACCAAAGGACTTCCTCAGAATTCTACCATAATGTTCAAGCCATGGAATGACACTCACCATCTTTGACAGAACCACGACGGCTCTTCCCAAAGTACTGATTCGTGCAAATTCCCAGAAAAGGTACTTCCTGTGACAGGAGCTGATGGTGCAGTTCTACACCTCCCTGTGAACAGACTTGTTACTGTTCTAGATGAGACAGTCATCTGCAAACTTGAAGATTTTTACTGAGGAGTCCATGGAGGTACAGTCATATGTTTACAGTAAAAAGAGCAGCAGGGAGCGTACCCAAGCCCACGGAGCAGGTGTGCACATGACCTGGGTTACTGATTCAAACTTTTCCCAACCTCACCTTTTGCTCTCTTACAGTAAAATATTTTGTGATACGCCAGAAGGTGGAGTCTGGCACATTGAATCAGGTTGGGTTTGCTATGTAGTTGTGTTATATCCTGATCCGATAGCCAAGAACGCAATTCTTGCGCAAGTACTTGGTGATCGAGGCAATGGCGGAAAAGGTGAAGTGCCCGATTCACTCCATAATCCACCAGCCTGTAGGTCTGGTAAACAAACTGCAGGGGGTCTAACAGGGCATTAGTTATACAACACACCGCTCTAGTGATTTGTTAAGGTTACTGTTGGTTTGATCCAACCAGCAACTAAAAAAACTCGATCCCTCTTGTATATATAAACAAAAAGAAATAGTATGGTATTTCTAATTTGTAAAAAGGACAAAATATCCCCCCTGAATTATATTCTCCCTTCATATTTTTTAATGCTGTGAAAATCTTGGCTGAATTTTAACACTGTTCTTCACTTTTCCTCGGTTCCCTAATTCCTTGTTTTCATTTCCTCTTGTTCCCTAATGATGTTTGGTATTCAAGTCATTTTCGGTTTTGACATTAGCCTGTCGATTTGTAGCATCTAGCTTTGAAGATTGTCAGCCTATGTCTCAGCCAAGAACAAAGAAGTCTGGCAGTACCCTAGCGATTCAAAGTTTATCAAAACAACAGTAATATATAGTACAGTAGTATATGTATACACTGGCCATTTAATGCAGTGTATGCCAGGACCCTGATTCCATGGGTACTTGTACATCTGCTGAGAGATGAGATCAAACTAAATCTAATCCATACAGAAAAACAATTGGAAGCCCAAGACATACAGCTGCATTTTAACATGTCGACCTGTGCCACCAGTGTCGTGCAGCTCGAGTCAGCATGTCTAACTGTCAGGGGACAGCATCACCCAAGATGTACCAAAACCCATTATCAACCAGGAGCTGTGCTACTTGCTTTTTAAGCATAAACTGCCTGCACTCATCGCCGTGTCGAACAAAGTGACGTTTCAACATATTTCTATCCATATTTAGAGTGCTGCTGCCACTTGTCTCACACACCAACCAGTGGCACATTGGTAGCACGTCATTCCCTTTTAACAAAAGATCCCTAGTTTGAATTACAGTATATTTGACCTATAAAAACAAAAGCGCCAAACCGATCTTTGGCCCCAGCACTCCTTGTGGTCAATACCAGTCGTGCGCCATCATTTGGGTCCAAAATAAAACTGTTCCACTACATGCAATATAAGTGCATAATAAGTATGCCATCTACTCAGGTCTGGCTTTACCACACATTTTTAAAACTGACAGCTATCAGACAGTAGAATGTGTATGTCTAACTAATAAAATTACTTACAAACATGACTCTTTTGGGGATGAGGTCTGATTCCACCAGTGGGTTCCTGTAAAGCCATAGTTCCTCAGGTTGAATTACCCTCTCAAAAGGCTCCAGGAACTCAGTAAACCTGAGAAGGACAAAAAAAGAGAGCTAGTTACTCATTGCAATTCAAGAATCAAAACTGTGTCTACCCAGGTATACTGAGAATCTGATCTACTTCTTATTGTTATAAAGTAATGTTCAAAGCATGAATACAGTATATAAAATGTTTTAGATTTGAAAGCAGTGGGCTTTATAACACGTGCAATAGTCTCATTCTGTGGGCAAGCAGCTGAATGCAAGACTAACAACTTAAAGGACAATCCCATTAGTAGTGTAAAGAATGCCGCTATTGGACTCTGGAGCAGAGGTAACGCTTTCTCTGGAAGATGGGGTTTTAGGGTTACAATTTATTCATATTTTTAAATAATGCAGTAAATTATTTTAGCAGTCACACCGTCTTGGGCCGTCAATTTAGCATTACTTGTTTTTAAGCAATGATATACAGTTTTAATCACCACAGGGGTAATTATGCTCACATTTATGTGTGAAGGGTGACCACTATCACACTGATTTGCTCCAAATGTGAGAAGCTATTCTGTCAGTATGGGTCAATATTCGTGCAGAACATTTTCAAAACCTAGTGGAACCTTCACCATGATAAATTGCTACAGCTCTGAAGACCAAATGCAGTCCAACACTGTCTTTGCCGATATGGCCTGAATAATGTGTTAGGAATGAAAGGATACCACAATGTTTGATGGACATAAAATTATCACCCTACAGAGGGAAGAATTCAAAGGCACCCAGAAAATTGAAAAAAGTGAAAAAAATATGCAGCAGGAAAGTCCTTCTCAGTAGTTTGTATGGACTCCACATGCTTGTAGGCATGCCCGATAACAACATCCTAATGAGACAACGGATGGTGTCCTGGATCTCCTACCAGATCTGGACCAGAGCATCACTGAGGATATGGACAGTCTAAAGTGCAAACGATCTGATGGAGTGCAAAATTCTGATGGATCAAACAATGTCCCATAGGTGTATTGGATTTAGGTCAGGCGAAGAGAGAGAGGGGGTGAGGGGAAGTCAATGGTATCCATTCCTTCATTCTCCAAGAACTGCCTGCATACTTTCACCACAGAAGGAGCATCCCTGAGAGGCTCAGTCGTTTACAAGCAAGGATGGGTCGAGGTTCACAACTTTGTGAACTGCATCAGCAAAAACAGTTTAAAAAAAATTCTCATCATGCAATTGCAAGGAAATAAAAACACCTAAAGAACCCGATAAGCTTGAGCATGTAACAAATCAATCAGAATGCCTGTTTGCCTCAAATAAAGAAAGTTGTCCTACTAGTGTCAAACGCATTAGGGAAGAAAATCACCATGGAAAACTAGCCTCACCTGTACCTTAAAGAAAACTGCTTGGAGTTTACAAAGTAAGTGATGACATAACAAATGAAAGGTGTTTGAGAGTGCTTGGACAAATGGCAACGGCAGAGTAAAAACATGTGTTTACTAAAGCTAACGCTGCGTATTTGTCTTGCTCATACGCAAAAATAAGAATAATCAGAATAATAATAAGAAGAATAATTCATTTTAAATACAGTTTTACTACAGTCTCCAGATGAGCTAAAAACACTATAGAAAGTGAATCTGAAAATCTGCTCAATTTAAAAAACTAATGATTTAATTAATTTCTATAATGATAAGATTCGGCAGAAAACGTGATGCTCATCACATCACCCAGCTATTCAGCAACCTTCCAGATGCAGCAATGGTGTTTATGTTTAGTTTTGTTTTAGCATTGATGGCAACTTTACTGACAGACATGGTTATGTCAAAAACAGTCATATACATGCTTTCCTATCAGGCAACTCCTACCCTGCAGTATTTTTATTTGCATTATCTCTATCATCCCAAATTTTATTGATTTGGGTTGTAAGATTCTGAGAATTGTATAGATGAGGAAAGTTGCTCACACTGTGTCTGTAACTCTGTATACCACCTCTCAGTCTCCTTTAAAATATGTATAGAAAGAAAAAAAAATGCATGCAGTAAAAGCATGTGAATATTTGATTGGTTTCTGTGTAGTAAGACGCCATGTTAATGTAATGAAATGTAGGGCAAAATCACAGTGAATCTGAAACTGTGTCACACAGAATTGGAACACACAAACAAATGAGCTGAGATTACATAGTGAAAAATGCTAGGAAAAAGAAAGAATTCTGCTCTCATTTATGTTCAGAATGTTGTCATCATGCAAGCCTATCCACAGCCAGACCCAACAGTGGCTGAGCTATCTAGTTAACAGCTTGGCTGGAAGTACACACACAACCATATGCGAAGGGCTGGAAATAGCTTCAATCCTGCTAGGTGTCAAAATACACTGGTGCTGGCAACACAAGACATATGGGGAAGCATTTTATTTGACCAAAACAAACACATCGCCTGGAGAGGCAGACACAACACATTACAGGTTTAAAATAGATAAAAGCTCAGCAAAATACTGCGTGCATTTGGAGCCTGTCCCAGGGTATAGAGCATGCAGGTGTAACAGAACCCTGGGAAGGATGCCAATTTATCACAGTGACTACAAAGCTCATTGTGGTAACACCAAAGGGGTGATCCTCTCCCTCAGACAGACAATCGAGTCTGTATTTTGGCTGACCTTGCCTGGAGGCAGGACTGGGTAATTCATTAGATAAAAATGACATATAGAACTATGGCGTCAAAATGGAGCCAAAAAAATTGTCAAAAAACAGACTTCATAAATAATAAATGACATTTTGTAATTGAGAAAAATGTTATTCGTATTGAGAGGTATAAAAACAGGTTTACAAACAGACTATTAATCGTCCACTTTGTGTTTGATATTCTTGAAGAACCTGTTTTCATGTGCATTGCCCCTTTTTTCAGTTGCGCTTCTCTCGGTCTCGCTTTTGCCTCAAAAAATTTCTTGTTTTATACTTTTGGCCCCGGTTTTATGAAGGGGCGGGACCTAGAGTCATTGAATGCTGGAGTTAGGCCATGCCCACCCAGCTCATCCTGCACGTCCCACTATCTCAGTGACAGCACGCCAGTCTTTTACATGAATGTCCATGACCTTCGATCCCTCAGGCGGCACTGCATTATAAAACTGACGTCATTCTGTAACGGATATTACCACATGGGTAAACACAGTTTGTTGCTCCTACAAGTGCTAGTTAAGACTCACCGCCAGCTTCTCGGGGCCCATCTCATTTGAGATGGACTGATTTTTCTCAACTATAAATTGCCATTTATTAGTTATTAATAATTTTTTGTTTCGCATAACTTTTGGCGGCATTTTGGCACCATATAGAAACTTTCAGACGCCATCAGACGTAATCCTGCCATGTTATTACTTTATATAAATTCTGTTAATATAATTGTTTGTTTTTTGGTTAATACTTTCTCCACTGGTGACTTGGAGCACAATGCTGTTAATGCTACCTTACCACCTCAATATCCGTAAAATAGGAACCTTTTAGGTGAAGATTTAGTTATATGAACAGTGCATGGTTCAAAAAAGAGAATGACTGGCCAACAACAATGCTGCCATCAATGCTACATAATATGAAAAGGATTCAAGAAGATGGACAGAAATAATGGACGCCATTTCCTACTGTAATGCAGTGGGTTTAAACACCTTGATAAAACTGCACATGGCAATTTTTCAAATGACTTACGTTTATGCTTTTTACAATAAAACAACAATGTGACATTTTTTATAAATTACTGACATTTCAAATGGTATGTACTGTGCTGTTTCAACATATCCCAATAATATGCACATTTGCATTAGAAACAAAATGTCCCAGCTCACTCAAAATCATTAAAGCATGTATTAATTGTAATAGAGGCAAAATGTTTAATTAATCTGGTTTAATTAATATAGCTCAGCGTTACCTTAAGGTATGCTGACATATAATAATTAACTTAGTATAAGCGATTGAGATGCCCCTCTGCAGATCTGCAACCCAAGAGCACCCCAGCTCAAGCCAGTCCTGCAGCGTAAATATCAGACATCAAAGTTGCAGCTCAAGCCAACCCTGCAGTTCAGATATCTGTCCATCAAAGGTGCAGCTCAAGCCAACCCTGCAGTTCAGATATCTGACCATCAAAGGTGCAGCTCAAGCCAACCCTGCAGTTCAGATATCTGACCATCAAAGGTGCAGCTCAAGCCAGTCCTGCAGTTCAGATATCTGACCATCAAAGGTGCAGCTCAAGCCAACCCTGCAGTTAACTAATGGTGACCCTATCATCACTAAAATCTGTGATATTTTAGCATGTCCCCAGTAGAGGTCTACAGTGCAAACATTTTGCTTTCATTTGCTCCTTCCTTACTAAGGAATTATGAATGGAATTATTTTAGGCACACTTGTAGGAGGTGAGATTCAGTAAAGGATTTATCATGTCAGTGTTGGTGCCAGGTGAGTGCCCTGCTGTCTACTTACTATGCATGGAGTTTTCCATGTGATGAGCTTTCTAACTGACATAAAAACTTTATTAATGTTTAATTAATTAATGTTGAAGTCAATCTGTAGTTCTAAAGAATCTGTAACTACGCATTTTGTTTGTCTGTGATCACATATACTGTGATAAATATAGTTTATTCTGAAAATGTCTTTATACAGTGATGTAATATTTTGCCATATTGCCCACCTCTAATTAGAACACTACAAAAGTTTAACAGCTCGTTAAAGCTGATTTGGCTTCAAAAAGATGGATGTTGCCACAAGCTATGTTCAATGAAATCGGCTTGAAAACTAATTTATTTAGTTGGGTCAAACAAAGTATTTCATACATTTACTTAGACTTTTATTTCATTGCAGACAGATTGAACCTGTTTCGATATTACATGTCGTGTTTGGTCAAATTTCATTCGTTAATATACATCCATTCACCACAGATGAAATCGACCATCCAGACTGGTATTAGCAATAAGTCAGGCTCTGTCATGGTATGGGGCTGTCAGTCCCAAAAAAGTATATAAGTATCTTAGAGCAACATGTACCGCCTTCAAGACGTCATCTTTTCCAAGGATGTCCATGCATTTTTCACAAAACCACATGCTGCACACATTACAAAGGCAGGGCTATGAAAGAAGAGGGTAAAATAGCACCTGAAACACTAAACTGCTTGGTGTCTCTTGTGCCGATATTCCTTAAAGGTGGTGAACAGGAATGGAACATTACAAACTTGTAAAATCCAAACCTTTGTTTGGAATGTGTAGCAGGCCTGAAATTCAGAAATGGATGTTTATTGACAAATGAAATGGAGTTGACCAGACAAAACATGAATATCTTATGTGTATATTGTCTGCAATTAAATAAAAGTCAAAGTAAATGTAAGAAACACTGTTTTATTATTTCCATTTCCATGGTGTCCCAACTTTTTCTGATCCGGGGTTGTAGTATGTTGATTGCAAAAAGTGTTATTTCAATGAGTAAATTTGTTAGTCCTTGCTTGTGCACCAGTGTAGGTACCACCAAAGTTGCAAGGCAAGAACTCGTGAGACAAGAAAGCATGATCGGCCTCAACAAAATTGACAAAGTGTCCCTATGCGAGCAGGTAAGAGATGAGTGGAATGCACAACGTAGTAATAAAGAACATCCTGCAGATGTCTGCCTGGCAGCTTCACAAGGTAAGACATATAACAAAACCTTGAAGTGCTACACATGACAGAGGGGCTACAGGCATCTAAAAAGCTGCAAACACCACTTTGAGTTGGTGATTACTTTATGTCCCCCAAGTACACTGGTGAATAATGGTGAATCTGAATTCTGTATAGTTTACCACCAAATAATATACTTTTTGTTGTTTACCAGCAAACAACTGGTGAAATCAAGTGCCTGTTCTGGCCATGCAAAAAGAGTCTTCACTGTGAAGAAATTCTCTTGGAAGTAGAGAAACAAAGAAAAACGTGGTGGATGAATTTTTTTTAATATAACACCTTTTTGTGTGCTGCTACTTTAGCTGAGTGTTGTGTTTAATAAATACATTCCTTCCACCAAAGCATATAGCTGCAAAAGAAAAACTGTTAGGGCTGTCGTCATTCGTATTCACTACTTTCAACATAAAGACAAAATCATACGGGAGGACAGATTTTGTGATGATTCTATGGTTACTATCATTTATTTAGCAGTCTCTTTGCATTTTTCTACAATGGACGTTGCGTTTGCCTTGATTCCAATTCTGTGACTTTCTTCCTTCTTTTTTCCTTCCTTTCCAAAATAGAACAGTTTCTATATTTTGATGTCTCGTTCACCACAAACATGATTTTCATTTAGGCCATTTTTCAGCTTTACTCATCATACTTTTTAAACAGATTTGAGTTGCATCTTGGGCAAGATCCTGGAGGCAGAGCACTTTGGAAAAGTTCCCCTGCAGTGAGATGTATGGCATATAGGTGCACAGGTATGTTCCTCTGTGTTATTTATGGTATTTATTTATCTTATTTTGTGATTTTTTGTTTTCCTTTCTCCCACTTATCTTTCTCTTGTCTTCCATTTTTTGTCACTCACCATTACTTAAATTACCACTTTAGTCATGATGCGAACCAATTTTACGTCTAACTTTCTTTAAAAGAATCTAATGATGACTAATCTTAGGAAAAATATGTTTTTGTCTCGTGGAATGTTAAAACCATGAAGAACTAGAACGAACTTAGAGTGCTCTATGTGCAGAACCTTAAGGGTGCTGTGGGCTACCTACAGGAACCATCTTCAGAGACAATGTGTGCTATGGGCTGATCATGGATGGACCATTTTTTCCACTCCAAATATTCAGACAGATCTACAGGAGCTGCAATTATTATCCATAAAGATGTTGCATTTGAACTCCCAAATTCGATTGTTGACCCTCAAGGTCACTATGTAATTATTTCAGGAGTCCTACAAGACATACCCTTGAGTGTTTCCTTTTCTGAAAATGTATTTGCACATCTACCAAGTGTAGATAGTCATTGTATAGTTATCGGCAGCTAATTCAATCAGGTGCTGGATTCAGTGTTAGATAGATCAATAACTTTGGACATCACCCCATCGAGGTCAGCCTCTACATTAATTAACAATATGGCTCAACTAGGGTTGTTGGACCCTTGGCGCACTGCTAACCCCCAGAGAAGAGCTTACTCAGGTCACCCATCAGGTCAATACCTCAATCTTTATTTCAAACCATCCCCCCACCATTACTTTCTATTAATTTCACACATAGTGTTTCCCTGTATAGGCCTTAGCAATTCAACACCAACTATTTGCAAGTCACCAAGCCATAGACATCCTCAGAACACAAACTGGTTTGTATTTTATTCTTAATGACAACCCAGAAGTTTGCAGTGACACCTTGTGGGAAGCTTTTAAAGCATCTCCTATTCTGGCTATATTAAAAAGTTGGAAAATTACACTTATATTTACGGCATTTAGCAGACACCCTTATTCAGAGCGACTTTCAAGTGATACAGTCACAATTCAAGGAATGGTGGGGTAAGGGCCTTGCTTAAGGACCCAACCATGGCAGCTTGACAGAGGTGGGATTTTAACCTAGGTCCATTGGGTCCAGAGTCCAGTACCTTAACCGCTAGGCTACCCACAGTCCCTTCCCCCTTTCCTGCGCTATATAAAAAAACTCCTCCCATTACATACAGAATATGACTTACTGACAACTCGTCAAACTGAAACGTTAAGTAAGAAAGCTATACAGTCGCATTTTGAACAGGGTGATAAAACTGGAAAGCTACTGGCACAGCAAGCACGGGTGCGCAGTGTTGTGATATCGATTCCTGGAGTTCGATCGGCATCGCTGGATTAACTTTTAGGACACCTCTGAAATTAACATGGCCTTGTTAGACTATTATACAGATCTATATAGTTCAGATAATCCTCCCAATTTGCAGATGTTAAATGATTACTTTCATACATTGTCCTTTCCTAAAGTCGATGAGATCTTTGCAGACAGGCAGGGCTGCCCTATGACAATCCTGGAGATGCAGTCCTCTGGGCCTGATAGATACACAGTAGACTTTTTGCTGACTTGCTGGCTTCCTATTTAGTGAGGGGATGTGTATATATATATATATATATATATATATATATATATATATATATATATATGCGTGTGTGTGTGTGTGTGCGCGTGTGCGTGCGCGTGCGTGTATATACGTACGGAATATATTGACCCCTTTAAATGTATCACTCTTTGTTTCGTTGCAGCCATTTGCTAAAATAAAAACAGTTCATATTAAAGTTTATTTTATCTGAGTGCTTAGGGTCATTGTCTAGTTGAAAAGTGAACCATCGGCCCAGTCTGAGGTCCTGAGCACTCTTCTTCCAGGATATGTCTGTACTTGGCCGCATTCATCTTTCCTTTAATTGAAAAAAGTCGTCCTGTCCCTGCAGCTGAAAAACATCCCCACATCCCCATTTTCTCCACACATACCTATAAGAATTAACATCAAAAAGTTCAATCTTCGTCTCATCAGACCAGAGAATCTTATTTTGCCTAGTCTGGGAGTCTTTCATATGTCTTGCACTGAGGAAAGGTTTCCGTTGCGTCACTCTGCCATAAAACCCCGACTGGTGGAGAACTGCAGTGATAGTTGACTTTGTGGAACTTTCTTCCATCTCCCTACTGCATCTCTGGAGCTCTGGGTTCTTCTTAACCTCTCTCACCAATTCTCTTCTCCAACGAGGTTGGCTGAACGGCCAGGTCTACCAAGAGTTCTGGTCGTTCCAAACTTCTTCCATTTAAGGATTATGGAGGCCACTGTGCTCTTAGCAACCTTGAGTGCTGCAGAAATATTTTTGTGACCTTGCCCAGATTTGTGCCTTGTGCCTTTTCACCATTCTGTCTCTGAGCTCCTCGTGCAGTTCTTTTGACCTCAGGATTCTCATTTGCATTGACATGCACTGTGAGGTCTTATATAGACAGGTGTGTGCCTTTCCTAATCAATTCAAGTCAGTTCAATTAAACACAGCTGGACACTGTAAACACAAGTTATATTCCAATAAAGGAGTAGAACCATCACAGGAAGGACAAGAAGAAATGGACAGCTTACATGAGTATCACAGCATTGAGATCTTATGGTCTTATTGGTCTTATGACCAATACTTAACACCATGTGACATTTCAGTTTTTCTTTTTAATAAATTCACAAAAATTCTACCTGTATGTTTTTTTTCCTGTCAAGATGAGATGTTGAGTGTACAATAATGAGAAATAAAATGAACTTTTGATTTTAGCAAATGGCTGCAATCCCTTTAGCACAAGTAATGAAAGTACTTAGAATCTGTGCAAATACCTCAGCAATGTTGCTATAGCATCATGATTAATAACATTCTGGTGGCTAGACACTTGGTTTGCTAAGCAGTTAAGCATGAAATAGAGGAACAAAGTGGTGTGTTAAAATCATCAAAAATATTTTTTTATTTTTTATTTGACTTACATTTTGTGACATTTCTCCTGTAAACCTGGTGCAGGATCTTTTGTTAGTAAACATACAATCTTGTGCGTAATAAGGTATAATGAATACTTAGCCAAGATAAGCATACCTTAAGGTATTTGTTTAAAATTTATCTCTTTTTTTAATTGTAACTCTGTCTTTGAGTTCACAATGATTCTGACCGTCATTAATGTAAGTGTTTTAAGCATGTTTGTTCATTCAAGTCTGTGTGAGTTTCCTCTGGGTATTCTGTATCCTCCCACATTCCAAAGACATGTGTTAGGTTAACTGGTGACTCTAAAGTGTCCCATTCTGAGTGAGCTGTTCTAGGATTTTCTCACATTAACCTTTAATAGGAGCTCAGTTCATTATTTGTTTAATACTGACATAATATATAACGCAGTCAACCACTAGTTATGATTAATATAAGATTTGACAGTTAAATGGGAATTTTCTATACTGTTTAAAAATGAGGTGATATTTTTTATTTTGACCTTTCTAGTAGACAGATATTGATTGATATCTGAAAACGCAATGAGAACCCCAGAACATCTCTTTTTATCTACCTCAGTGGGCTGCAATAAATATATAAAACATGCGTATATAAAACTGGTGCATCTTGATGTATCCTTATTTTCTATACAGAATTTCTCTCACAGTGAATCCATGACTTTGGTTTTGATCTAATTGTACATTTTGAAGATCGTTGTGGCAGCAATTTTACTGTCAAAGACACATTTCTGATGTCAGAATCAAGTCATGAGAGTCTTGCTAGAATTTGGTGCAAGGTGGTCAAGATAACTGTCTCACGGCAGTCTTTCTATCTTTGCCAATCCAATAAAATCAACCATGTTTAATACTAACATTAGTCTTAAGTCTCGGCTCATGAAAACAGTGAAGTGAACAGTGCAGACAACATAAAATACCATATGTTTCTGAATGGCACAGGTAAAGGGGGTTTCTACAGTTTAGGTGCAGTCCTACAGGTATCTGACCAACTCATGGAAACACCTCATTTTATTGAGCTACATTTTACTTTGTTACTGTTGGAGGTCGAGTTAAAAAAATGCCTGTATGGTTGAATATTGGTTGGCTTTTTGGTTTTTATTTAGGAAACTTACTGACGATTTATTTGTGTGTCAGGTGTGTTAGCTTTCAAATATTCCCAAAAGGATTCTAGTCAAAAAGTGACAATGCAAGATCCCCAGTTCCTGTAAATTTATATGCTTTGACTTAAACTTTGTGACTTGTCAAGATGTGAGGGGGTGTCAGAGTTTATTCTTATAAAATATTTTGAAAGTCTTTTCAAAGTATTCTAATCTTGCGGTTAGCATAAAATATCTTATGCTCTGTTTTTTAATGAGTGATGCTAATCCTTGGCAATACAATAATATAGTAATTTGTATTGTAATATAGTGTGCAATTTGCTTGGCCCTTTCCAAGTTGGGTGGAAGATCAGAAGCTGAGACCACTTCTTTGTCCATGTTATGCACTGGTGTCGTCAACATGAAGTTATCAATTCAAAATGACAAAATAGATTTTTAACATTTGTGAATAGATTCCAAATTGTCAGCATCCACAACATTTTTACTAGATCACTACTTTTACTACTTCAGCTAGACATTGTATCTACATCACGTTGTAGATAACATTGTTAAGACGTGTTCTTTGATTAATATAAATATTCTATTTTGAAGGCTACTCTATTACAGGTTGCACTATGAGCACGGTTGTGTTTATACAGGAGCTTTTGACCTAATGTCTACTTGCCAGATGGAACTCTGTTTTTGCTTACCTGGTTTTTACAAATTCAGCAGTGCAGATTACTGTAGATTGGACTCATCTATTCTGAAATATTTCCAGAATACAAAAGTTTGACTCAAACAGTGTTTTTTTAAAAAAATGCTTTCTTTTTAGAGAAAGGTGGTGCAGTGGCTAGCTCTGCCGCTTCACAGGTCCACAGCTGAGCTCCACCTGTGTGAAGTCTGCGTGCCCTCCCAGTGCTTATGTGGGTTGTCTCTACTTACTCTGGTTTCCTCCCACATCCAAAGACATGCTTGTTATGTTAATTTGTGTGTTTCCAAAATGTCCTTAGTTTATGTAGGAGTGTATGTGTCCTACAATGGATTGGCACTTGGTCTAGAGTTGTTCCTGCCTCTCACCCAGCTAGACACCGGTTCTTCCACAACCCTGACTAGGATAAGCAGATAAGAAATGGCCATAGGTTGACCACTGCACCATAACTGTGAATTAACTGAAACAACCACATCATGGGGTAAACCACCAAGCAGTGGTTCTACAGAACAAGAGTGTACATGAAGTCTTAAGAATTTCTGAATGCTAACAACTCATGGACAGCCTCTGTTTGTTCTAGTAAATAAGAGACAAATTAAGAAATGTCACCATGACAGTGACATTTATCTCATTGTTCACACAGTAAATGAATCTGACACGTCAATGGAGTCATATGCCCAGATGAAATTATGTGTGGTGTGGATTAAATATTGTATATTCAACTCTAAAAATAGGGTCAATTTGCATTTTTTCCAATAAAATAAAACACAACAATGACTCAATTACTTGACCCACAATTACTAAAGCAATCAACCACAGGGAGTCCATGCGCTACCGTGGTTTTATTACAGGTAAGGATTTTTTAGGCAAGCTGCATCGCATTTACCTTTAATAAAATAACGGGAATAAATTTTCAATAAATACATTAGTATTAATTTTAAGTCCCATAGACTAGAATAGGTGGACCTTAAAGTACCTTTTTATGCTGAATTTGAATCATAAAGCATGGTGACACAACAATTGCAGTTTACAATAAGTGCATACTACTTCACCTTATATATGGTTGTTAACACAAATAAGTCTTTTTGCACGCAAAGCCATTTTTGTGGCATTTTTTTTAATAAGGGGTGTGAAAGTAATGGCAATGCCTCACAGGTGTAGCAGAAACCTGGTCTATTCAGAGAGCTTATTTACTAGCTTTTAGCACAAGTAAAGAAGCTCTGGAAGTAAAGAAGTGGACATTGAGGTCTGGAACAAATTATGAATGATAAAAGACAGTCCCTACCTGTTCAGTCCCACATAAAGTCAACTTGCTGATGAAACCAGGATTCGCTTTTCAATTCTGCAGTGCATCCAGTATACAATCCAATGTACTTCCATACTGTTTCAGTGACCCTTTTAAAGTCAACAAATACATTTTTCTCAGCGCACCAAATTTGAATATAGCAAACAACCCACACTGTTAGTAATTTATTTAATTATCTCAATTTCATTTCGTTAATTTCAACAACTTTAAAATGGATCTCATATTCAACGTTTACTCCGTTTATCCACTGCTATTCCACAAACTACATTAAAACTGAACTCAAAGCTTCATATTTGTATTGTGCTGCAAACAAACTGCCTAGAGAAAAGGATATACCTGTTTAGAAACCTGGGACATATTACTGCAGAATTCAGCTGGTGTGAAATGGTCACAGTTCTATTTCATCCCTACTGACTGCCAGAGGGCGGTGCTTAAGCACTGAAAGTTTCCCTTCGCGCATGCGCCGGTCGAGCTGTAATACCAACAGAGTTACACCTGTGACCAATCGGATGATTAGTCAGACGCTATATAGCTTGACGTCATCCGAAGCTCTGCTCCTTTTTTCTTC
>JAUZST010004711.1:0-16103 GCA_034779995.1 Parotocinclus haroldoi | reverse complement strand
GTGTGTGTGTGTGTGTGTGTGTGTGTGTGTGTGTGTGTGTGTGTGTGTGTGTGTGTGTGTGTGTGTGTGTAACCCAGTCATCTGGAACAGGATTTATTGGATAATTTTTTGCAAACTTGAAGAACCAGTAACAAGCCGAACAAGTGTGGAGCTACAAATGACAGGTTTCCGTCTGCAGCCCTTGATGTGGATCGTATGTACGTTAAATCTAAATCTTGACTCTTTTTTTTTTAAATTTTATTTTATTCAGAAAATCAACAGAACCTATCATTTGGCCAATCAAACTCGTGCCTTAACTTCTATACCGTAATCCTATGATTACTGCATATTAATAGCTCACTAATGCCTGTACGCTGCTTTGCCTTAGCAGCAGATAAACGAACCAATCGGAACTCCTCAGTGATCACAAAACGGACCAATGAAACGTGTCTTGTAGCAGCCGAGCCTTTTGTTGGTTGCACACTTGAGATTGATGTGATTTATTACAGAGGAAATAAGTGGCTATTTCCAAACCTTACTATTAGATGTGGTTAAATTCAATCAGGCCGGTAATAGTGTAGTAAGCTTATGCTGTGAGTGTCTGTAGGACACGGCGGTGAGTGCTAATTTGGCGTTGGTAATGTCTGGACTGACTGCGGTCTTTTTAGAGGGTTCGAGTTAACCCTTAGGTCAGGAGTAACTGGACTTTTCCCTAAGCTTGATAAAATAGCTCGTATTCAGATCAGTGTGCTTTTGATTTGTATTTACATGAATACGAAGAGGATCCCACTAGAACTACTATATGATCCTATCTGATCCTGTCCGAGCTCCATGACCATACCCCACTGAACGGTCATCCAGTGTGAGGCTTCTGTTCACCCCCATGAATACGTCACTTCCTACTCCGTCCGTCCGTCCGTCCGTTATCTCCTGCTTAATCCACACGGGGTCGCGGGCCAGCCGGTGCCCACCCGGTGCCCACCCGGCATCTCTGGGCGCAAGGTCAGGAACGACCCTAGACGAGGCGCCAATCCATCGTAGGGCGCACACTACTGTAGAGTAATCAATTATCGCAACGCACGTGCCTTTGGACTGTGTGTGGAAACCCACAGGAGATAACGGACGGATGGGCAACGACCGGTAAGCGTTTAGCATCCGATTAAAGTCCGCACGAACGTCTGGACCCAGGGTTTCCCAGCAGAACATTACCCAGAGCCTCACAACGTCTCCACTGGCTTTTCTTTGTCCCACGGCGCTCCCTGGACTAGTAATGGGAAAGGAACAGGGACATTTACTCCTCCCTTTTTTCAGAAGGTCCCGTCCTGATGCCCGTTGTAAGTGCTTTCTGTGACGGGCCGGGGTTAGCCCCCGTACTCAGCAGGTAGCGTAGCATACAAACCTATAGGTACAGACACCTAGGTGTCTTTTTACGCCGCCTACGTCCTCACATGCAGGATGGTAATGAGAACGCGCGAACCCATTCCCCGACCCTTCCCCGTCCCCCAATCAAGGCTGTACATGGAATAATACAGGGCTTTCTCCCAAAAGTAACAATTACAGCGACTGGCAAAAGTTTCGTTTTAACAATAAAGTCCAATACATGCGATTTTTTTTTTCTTTTCAGTGCACACTCGTAATACGCGATATAATACACGTTCGATTATTTGGAGCTGCAAGACAAAGGAGGTGCGAACCTTTAAATAGTGCAACCGACTTGGCACGGTATGGAAAACATGACCAGCGTTTACTCACACAGGGTAGTTCTGAGGGGTAAGAGAGAGACACGTAGGTCGTCTAAAGGGGACGCTATGATCCAAACTGGACAGGAAACGAACAGAAACAGGTTAAAGTCCCTCTGAAGGGCGAAACATCGGACGTTTGTTTTGTGTGGATTATAATCAGGCCGCTACATAAACGAACCTAAAAAAAAACAGATCCTGCTCGTGCCTACATGCGACAAACCCAAGCTAATGCACTTTCAAAGTTTGTACTTTCTAACGGCTCGGATTCAGTGATTGAAAATAATCCCCTCGTTTCTTTGCCCAGGAAGAAATGCACTGTGGAATTTGACAGTTCAACCAAATTAGCATGAAAAAAATCCATAGTAAAACTGTGAAATAATTCATGGTCGGTTCACGTTAAAACCGATCAGTTTTGCTATAAAATCAAGCTCTAAAACTAGGATAAGGGCCACTCGTATCTACATGTGACCCGCACAAGCTAACGTGGCACATTAGCAGTTAGCTCGTTCGACACGTTTGAGCTATTATTAAATAATGCTCGTGACCCAGATGCTGAATTATCAGTCTCGTCTACTTATTAGCAGTTTAACTCCTGACTCAGTGATTCTCACACACTGAAATAAGACGTCTATCTACCCGACAAACTGCTAGCATCGCTCAGTAGCTGTTAGCTATCGTTTCAGGCTTGGCCGCTAATAAATAAAGCTCTGACAATGTGATTGAATTCAAGACTTGGACAGCAGAATCGGGTTTTGATTTACCTCTAACCGGACAGATTATTTTGTATTGTAGTTGATCAGATGTTAGCTCTGAAGACGTGATGATGTAATCAAGACTCCGGTCCTGATACCCAGCCTTGAGACCTTGCTAACGTCGTTTCGCGGTTTCAAATGGGTGCTAATGTGGCTTATTTGGGCATGTTTTGGCGTCCAAATTAAATAACCCTTAAAACTAGTTCAGGGGAACTTTAACCAGAGTTGTGACAGATTTCATGAAGGGCCTATGAATGCTCCAGGCAGTTTCTGCCCATGTCCCAGTGTATTAGCAAACGCCCTGCTGTTTAGCCATCGTCGCCCTCCTTGAAGCCCTGAAGTGTGAAATCAGCCGGACAGGAAAATGTGAAGGTTCTTCACAGCCCCTTCATCTCCCTCCTTCCACAGACGTGTCTTTTGCTTTACTCCAGGATGTCCAGGTAAACCGGAGGGTTCTTGACCAGAGCTACGAGTCGGTTGTAGACGTCCTTGATGACCATTCGTTGCTGGGGCTCCCTTTGCCAGCAGCCCTGCATGAGTTGGTGAACCTCTTTAGGGCATGTCCGCGGTCTCTCCAGCTCCCGGCCCTGTGTGATGCACTCGATCGCCTGCAGAGGAGACGCAGGATTAGTGATTTCATTCGGTTTAGCCACCGTCACTTGAGAAAGACGTTCCGTTATCACACAACGCCCCTGACAGCTATTTAGTAATGCAATCTCTCCAAGCCCAACACCGCTAAGATCTGGACTGGCCAGGATTTAAGCCAGGTCGGGCTTCTCGCAGGCGCAATTGGGATACGCCCAACGGGGGCGAAACCAGACAGAAGGACCATCGCGTGGTGCTCTAACAGTGCCCCCTTCCCAGCCTTGTGATGGACCGTACCAAGTACATGCTCATCTCCACCCGTGAGCTCCAGATATAGGCCGAGAAACCCCTTGCGATCCAAAGGGGAAGCGTTTAAACGTAAAAACAAAACAATCGGGTTTTTTTTCCGGGTGGCTCTTCAGTTCGGATTACATGTGTGGAATTGGGAGTCAGTTGGGCGTTGGACTTGCAATGGATTGGCACCCCGTGTAGAACTGGTTTCACCTTGCACCCTGTGCTGCCGGTTAGGCCCTTTTTTTCTTTAACTTTGACTGTAGTTATTCCTGAGACTCTGGTCTGTCTGTAAAGGACTTCATGGATTGAAATGTTTCTCATGGACTGTTCATCCATTGATCATTGTCACGACTCTCTCATTATCACCACTGGTTAACTCTTGAACAGCGAGTGCCGCCGAGCCCCCAGGCAACTCCTCCTACTTAATGGAATGGTACAGGATCCGCTACATCACGCTGATGTGGCCTATCAATCACAGCAATGAATAAACAAAGATTTGCATTGACCCTTACCAAAACTCTTAGGCGCTCTCCTAAGTTCGGGACGGAAAATCACGGGCACTCTGTCTGTGACCTTAACAATTACGAACCCCATAATTACCCCTGTCCATTACAAGCCGGCAAGGGTTAGGTTAACAAGGTTAGGCCACGTTGGCCTAGGGTGAAGATGAGGCCTAAGTGGATTAAAATTGAGCGAATGGGAAAAGTGATCTACCCTGCCCTTGAAAGAGGAGAGCCCTCTTTCCAATAATGGCGCAGTTGCGGTTAGGTGCAGGGTCCGCTGCCCTGTCTTTAATCGGACAGGTCTGGACTGTTCATAACACTGACAAATCTATGGGCCAAACTCCGTTATAAGTGCATCAGGGCTCCGACTGATCCACTTAAAATGGGCTTGTTTATAGCTCAGATCCCGGACTGAGTGGTGTTTGTGTTTGTAACATCCTCTCTTAACCGAATAAATCTCCGAAACAGTGGGGCATAGGGCAGAAATCCACCCTGTACGCCCAATCCAGTGCTCTTACTCATTTCCTCGTGCCAGAGGGCGATCGGGATCGGCGTTGGACGTCTCCAGAACTATGGAGAACAGGTTAAACAGCGGAACGATTTGAGGATCGGACCCTGGAATCCAGGAAATCCTTTATAAAACATCCTAAAATTCATCAACGACGGCGTCCGGGGTCCCAGTGCTTCCTGTTTAGCGCATAGTATCCAGACTGGGACGTAGCTCAGAGCCGAAGCGCTGTGGTCATTGGCGTTTCGGTGTGAATGGAAAACTTTTGGAGGTGCGCAATGAACGTTTTGTGACGAACATCTCTAAATGTGAAGGAGGCCAGAAAGCGGCCGGCCGCCGTGTTTATAACCCTCTCTGGTGTGTTTTGTCCGATTTGGACGGTGAACACGTCGCCTCGCTCTCTTGTTACGCGGCCATTACCCTGAGTGCTAATGTACTAAGGGGTGGAGGGAGGGTGTTCAGGGCGGCGAAGGTATAATTGCAATTGCGTTCGGCTTATTTTGGAGCCTTGCTGCAAATTGGACGGCAGATGGGTTAGAGCAAACTTTCCAAACCGCAGCCCTCCTTGTTTAAAGACGCCGTATCCATTCTCATTTTAGCCGTTCCATTTACGGTACAGGGCACTTTGTAGTTCTGGGATATGAAATTGTAGTCCATCTGCTTCTATGCGTTTTTTTTTTTTTTTTTTTTTTTTTTGCAAGTCCCCATTTTTTGTAAGCGTTACTCTGTGTTGTGCTGGTACGGGCGGATCAGGTGCAGCAGTGCTGCTGGAGTAGCCCTATTTCAAGAGCATCTGTATCTATGGGCCTCTATACGGCATTGAGTCAGCGTTTGTCTGGGGCGTGGACAGTGTTGTACCTCGCTGTTGGACAGTTGGTACCAGGGCTGTTTGCCATAGGTGAAGATCTCCCAAAGGACAACTCCAAAACTCCAGATATCGCTCTCTGTGGTGAATTTTCGGTACATGATGCTTTCCGGTGGCATCCAGCGAATGGGTAACATGGTTCGACCCCCAACCTGGGAGAGGCAGAGAGAGGGAGAGAGAGTTTTGGTAACCGTCCCATGAGCTGCCTTTATAATCAAACAAAAAAACAAAACAGAAGCCACGTAACGGTGGACGTACCCTGTAATAATCAGTGCTGTATATGTCTCTGGACATCCCAAAGTCACCGATCTTCACCACCAGACCTTCCCCGACCAAGCAGTTCCTGGTGGCCAGGTCTCTGTGCACAAAGTGCAGCGAGGCCAGATACACCATTCCAGAGGCGATCTGGGCAGCTATTTGGAGCATCTGCAGCAGGGTGAGCTGACCCACGGGCGGTATCTTCACCTCGTCCAGGATCCGAGCGTCTGGCCCATGAGCCCTGTATGAAAACATGGAGTTAGTGGGATGGGATGGGCTTTGTAGTTCTCTAATTACAGACTGTAGTCCATCTCTTTCTCTGCATGCTTTGCTAATCCCCTTTACTCCAGCGGTCAGGACTCTTACGAGACCACCACAAATAAGGCGTGCCACTGGAACGGTGGTCCTGTTCACTCACTGTCCACTTTATTACCCGGCCTCCACTGGCCCTAATGGGAGCGCCTCTCCACGCAGTCACTTTTGCCTTGTTGTTCCCCAATGGTCCCCCCAATGCCATCACTATTAGTTTATCAGGGCAGGTGGCAGGAGAGCAGCAGCTGGTGCACAGACTGGAGACTACATCCATGGCTTGTCTACTCAAAATGAGATTTCCACCTCCTCAGCAGCGCGCACTGTCCCCCCACTCCCAATCTGGCCTCAGCACCACCTGGCAGACTAGATCTTTGCGCACGGGACGTGTCACTGAGACTCCTCTGTGCTGGACATATGGCCTTCCTATTCCCACCATCCCACATGTCCAGCAGGCTCACATTTTTCATCATCTCGAAGAGATGAATTACACGAAGCTTGGCTGGATGCTGCGCCGCTCGCCCGCCGCTTCAAGGCCAAAGAACTTGCCGTGAACTTTGGGAGACACACGGTCTCTCCAGAAGGCAATCTGAGGAATCTCACATCCGGTTAGTGTTAGCGACCGGAATAATGACCAAAAAAAAAAAAACTTTTTGTGACTGTACTGCCTGGAAATTTGTTCAAATTGCCCCATTAGCGAGAATTCATTCTGAAACCAGGTCTGTGGAAACCGTGACAGGTACAATGCGAATGCATTTTAAAAGACTGTCCTGAAAAGTTCTTTTGACAAGCCCCTTGATGGAAGCATTGTCTGCTTTAACTAATCGTCCACCACACTTCAGATCTATTAGCGCACTCGCTAATGGCTTCGTATTCTATAGCGCTGGCGGCGTTTTAGCTCCAAGCAGGCCTGTAAAAAATTGGTCCGAGAATATTGTGCGCTGTCTGTCTAGTCAACCACGGGCAAAATGCGGTCCGTCTTTAACACTTGAGTCATAGGCTCTCAAACTGACAAACGCGTTAGGGGGAAGAAAAAAAAACCTTTTACGGATGTTTTATATAGAAACTTCATATAGCTCCTCAGCAGCCCAGGTTCAGAGCGGAGCAGGCGACCGAAAAAGCTCAAATCGTTCCGTGGGCACTTAAGACAGACGCGTTTACGCCCGACCTAAAGCCAACGCACTAACCTCAGGAAGCGATTGAGGTCTCCGTGCCTCATGTACTCAAAAACCATGGCAAGAGGTTCTCCGTCTGTGCACACGCCGTAGAAGCGGACAATGTGCTCGTGCTGGAGCACGGTCAGGAGCTCGGCCTCCCGCTGGAAGTCCTGCCGAGTCGACTCGTTGGCGTCCTTCAGCGTCTGTCCGAGACAAAAGCAGAAAGGCTTGTTACCTTATCATCTCGTCCTCGAGCCTTGGCTCGGCCGTGTTCGGGTTGCGATTTCTTGCCGTGTCGCCCTGATGCGTTTATACAGTACTGTTCAAAAGTCTCAGGCCACCGTTAGATTTGTTGTTTCACCAATGCTTGGGCCATTTCTAACGTTTTGCCAGTGACCGGAGGCTTCAAATCCCAGCTCTGCCACAGTTGGGTCGTCGAGCAAGGCCCTTAAGACACGACTGCTTGGATTGTAAGAGTGTATGGACTGTAAAATGACATAAATGTAAATGTATTTTTGTTCGATTTGACTCCACTCCCATCAGGGAAAGCCAGCCAGTAGCCCCTGGAGAGTGGAGCTAATTACCTCTTACCTATCTAGAGTTAAAACCTACACTAAAAGCTCCCATAAGACAAAGTCAAGCCTGGCAGAGTCGCAAATTTGACCTCAACCCCTTTTAATACGTAAAAGAGTAGAACTGATTCGTTCCTGGACTCGTGGACGTCATGCCAATGTGTTTCGCTTTCCTGTCCTTCCTTGCAATCCTGTTCTACAATTTTACTATCTGCTGGTCCTCTGTTGGGGCCTTTTGTAATTTTAGTTTACTGTAAAGTAAATTTAAAGTCATGCGATTAACTAAACTCGATCGTCATTTGTCCGTCTGCATCATTGTACCTTGGGGAACACACAGTACCTGTCCGTTACACTTTGTAACAGCCGATGCGTTTCATAACGGATTATCCTGTACCAAACTAATCTCCGTTTGTTCGACCCACCCGCTCTGACGGCGGTTACTGGGAAAAAAATAAAAAATAAAAACCCGCAAGTACACAGATTTAGCCCACACTCTTAGACTTATGACTCACTGAAGTCATGCGGTGCGGCCGTTGCACCCGTTGGCAGACGATGATTCATCGGGAATGCTTTTAAATTGGCTCTGTAATGAGCCAGGAACCGTACCTTTATGGCCACCAGCATCTTGTCGGTGTCCGGACAGAGGTTGGCGCATTCGGCCAGGTAAACCTTTCCAAAGGCTCCCTCTCCCAACTCCCACTTCAGGACGATGTCTTGCCTTTTAATATGTTGCACGCCTGAAACGATTCGTCATCCTCGTGAGCATGTTTTGTTCGGCATTCAGTGCGTCGCGCATCATTTCTTATACGGTAGGTAGACCTGCCATGTCACAAACGGCTGGAGCTTTTTTCAGCCGAAGCAACTCAAGCTCCAGAGGCAGCAGCGAGAATTTGGATCAACTGCTCACGAAAAATAGGGCAATGTTTATTTGGCCTCTCTAACTTCGCTCCAGTCATCCGTGGCCATCTCAGCGACACAGCCAAGGTTAGATCTATGCACACATCTCAACACCGGTCACATATACACACACACACACACACACACACAAAGGTCAATGCCAATTTAGAGACACCAATTAACCTAACACACATGTCTTTGGACTGTGGGGGGAAACCGGAGGACCCGGAGTAAACCCACACAGACACGGGAAGGACCCAGACCGCTCCACCCTGGGATTGGACCTTCTTGCTGTGAGGCAGCGGTGTCGCCCCACCGGGCCACCGTGCCGCCCCCCCTAATTTTTGTGAGCAGTTTATATACATATACATTTACCGGACTGTACAACCTTTAACTTACACTTCTCAATGGTTATAAACGTAATAAAACAGCATGCTTTATCACATCTCCGCGAACTCTACGTACACATATCCTTGTCTTTGATGATGCCGCAGAAATACTGTGGGTTCTCCACAAAGCTGGAGAGTCCGGCGTCCATCATGCCTTCGTCCGAGGAAGGAGGACTGACACCAAAGTTCATGAACCGGAGAGACACGGCGAGGTCGTCTTCCTTTCCTAGAACAGACGAGCCTGTTCCAAAAGCAGAGGAAGCGGGAAGAGCTGTGAGTGACCTGTATTCAAAATTCTTTGTTACACCTTGACGTGTCACGCTAAGTAACGCGGTCACAGAAATGCAAATTAGGGGATAGTTCACCCTTTGATATTTCTTTTCGGATGTCGATTCTCTTTTCATTCGAATTGCTTCAAGACACAGCCATAGCAAAAAGTTAAAGAACTGGCCGCTGATTTCATTTATTGCGTAATTATATATAGCAGCCATGCTAATGTTCGGTAGAAACTGTTAAGTGTTGCCTTCGAATTATACAATGGAATAGTTATTCGTGTAACGGTTACTGAAATGTAGTCCGGCAGGATATTTATTTAAACATTTGACCAGCCGTGCTAGCTGTAGCTACAGGCTAAGGTTACTGCAGCACTCTGTCGCTAGCATGGCTACTCATGCTAAACTAATGGAAGCTATGAACAGCGAGGTGGTTGTACGCTAACTATAGCAAGTGCTAACCATTAAAGTGTGTTTGATTTGACTGCATCCAGAGTTTTAGGGCGAAGCGGGATCCTAAAACCCAAATAAAGGATCCTCTGGACGTTTGCACTTTGGCTAAACCGTAAAACAGATCGCCCTGCCGCTCCAAACGGCAGATTCGGACGGATCCAGGCCCAAGCATGGCGGCCGCAAGGCGAGGCCACCGAGGCACTCAGGTTTACTTAGCCACTTTGTGAGCAGCACGGGGACTAAAAAGGCTCCATCATTCTTCTTTAATGGCTGTCACGTGGCTGGCGCTCCTCACGCTCTTTACTTTGGCAAACTGTAATTAAGACTTGGCAGCACTTCTCGGAACCGTTAGCCCCACGGCGCAGCGGAAACCACGCGCGGCAGCGTTCAGTGCGCTACTCAAAAAGGAGCTGCAGGCCACGGAAAAGAACCCACATTTTCAAGGGCAAAAAGACGGTGTGCTTTTAGAATTAGGATTGGCTCTTAAATTGTATATAGCAATATAAAATACAATAAGAAAAATATATCTATGTGTATCTACACCTTTATATATATGTAGCACTTATTTTAATTGCTAATTTGCATTCGATTCTTTTTTTTTAAAATTGTATTATTCTCTATTTTTACCTAGAAAATATTGATATTATTATTCGTAATTGATATGAATATTTAGAATTTAATATTCCCTCATTTTTGCGAGCAGCTGTTATATAAGTTCAGTAGTGCTTTAAATACTATGTTTATGAGATTGACCAATTAAAATACCAATTAAGAATTAAAAGAAGTACTGTACAGAGTACTTAAATTGCGTACAACAATGTGAAATAGAATATAAAATAAAGAAATAAAAAATATATATATTTATATATACCTTTATATATATGTAGCACTTGTTTTAATTGTTAATTTGCCCTGGATTATTATTTTTTTTTAAATTTTGTATTATTCTCTATTTTTACATCCAAAATATTTATATTCTTATCTATCGTGAATATTTGTAATTAAATATTAAATAATTAAAAAATAAATAATAATAAAAAAAAATACCATAAACATTATGCATATAATATTTTTGATTAAGAAACAGAGAACAATATAAAATAGACAAAATTCATTTTTTTTATATTATATATTCTATTTGATATCGTTATATACAATTATACTATGTGTGTAAGATTTTTTTATTTGAAAAATAAAGATATATAAAGATAATAAAGATATATATTATATATTATATATATATATTATGTAGCCCGTAAGCCATGAAATGAAATAGAGTTTGGATTTCCATGTTCCACTTTGAAGCAGGAACGTGACGGTACCTGATCTCCACTTTATTAATCAGGCTATTGTGCAATTTTCCAAATTCCTTTTTCTCTTTTAGCTGCATCACTGAAATGACTTTAGTGTTGGTATGTGTCTTAAATAAACTATTTAATCAGCATTAAAGCTGAGTGGTGGAGTGCAGTCTTACGGTGGATGCCAAACTTGGAATGCTGCCCGCACTTATTGATGACCAATACCATGATGAGGAGGAAGGTACAAGCAAATACAGCGAGTCCTACAGCAACAGACACCTGCAAATGGAAACGGAAGCCACGGATGAGGCTCTGCCATGGAGGAATCGTTATGAGCCTCCCAGAACTCGTCATCGGGAACTTCTTACCCCCAGCAGTCGACTTTCCAGCTTCTCAGTCACATCCTCCGTTGACTGGTTGGTTGGAGGCGCTGGAACAGCAAACGTTAACTAGAAACCGTACGCTCTCTACGCTAAGTCTACCAGTAATGAAACACTTTATGCATTATTTGAATTTCAGACGTATTTAAGGAACTTACTCGGATTGGGGTCCAGCACTGGCACGGTTTAAAAAAAAAAAAAAGAAGACAAAAAAAGAGGGAATCATTACCGACCACGGTTATCATCACGTTGCAATTCTACGTAGTTGACTGGGTCTGTTTTTGATTAGCTAATTAATAAATCAACAAATCTGCTCTGGGGCTGTGTATAAAGTACGGATGTTCAGTGTGTTAGGGAGATCATGGGAATGTCCATATTGACAGGTTTGTATTGATTTGTGTTGAATGTTTTTAGTTTTTAGCTCCGTGGAGAGAGGAAAAAAACGTCATACCAAGCGTATTCTTGCAAACAAGAGATAGAGGGGATGATGAAAGAAATAGCCCACACGGGAAAAATAAGATAATTATGGGGTGATGGTGAAAAGCACATTTTCCTCTCCCTTCCAAAAGCCTCAAAACCTCCAGCTAAAGCAAATAAAGCAATCGTTTTGCCTTGTACTTTCCTTATATGGACAACTTTGGGCAAGTTGTACTTGTATTTTAAATATGGCCTTTATTAGAAAGGCTTTTCAAAGTCAAATTTCCAATGATGAAACAATTTAAAGCTTGGTCAGTTTAGATGCTTATTGTGGTACTTTTTATTGTGATGAATAACCGCTTCTTAAAAGAGTTCCTAAGTTAAAAAGTTAAGAAAAGATATTCGGCTTTCACAATTTCATTTTCACTGGTCTGCACTCATGGCCAAAGTTGTTGGCACCCGTGAAGTATTTATCCTGGAAATGTATTGAAATGATTTATTCCCTTAAAACACGTGAAAGACGGGGGATAGTTTAGTTTATGCGTGAATGTAAATTCTATTTTTGGTCTGGAAACATCTCAGGGGTGCCAACAGTTTCGGCCATGGCTGTACGTCAAAGATTCCAGCCCATAGAACGAAGTGCTCACCAGGGATGATCCCTTCTGGATCGAAGGGATCGAAGGGATTGTCCATGAACTTGCCGCTGGCTGTTGCCTCGTCCCTGCCCAGTTTGTTCTCCACAATCAGCGTGTAATAGCCGTTGTTGAGGTGGGTGGGCTTGTTCAGGAAGAGGCAGCCATGCTGGACGGACCCGTCCCCCGAGTCTGGGATCAACTGTGTGTAAATGAACACTGTCTCAACCAGAGGGGTGTTGTTGTAGCGCCATCGGATGGTCGGTGCCGGGTTGCCGTCCACCCCGAAAGGGACGCACCAGTGGTGCTGCTGTTCTGGTTCCCGCAACCACAGGATCTTCACCGGGACTGGACACAGAGTGGCAGGGTGGTATTATAGACATTCATGAGACGGGTGTTGATCGGTTCGATGCTTCCGTTCGCCCCCCCCGCCCTGCTACTCAAATCCCGTCATTGCGTTTGACTCACGTCACTAAGGGCCACGTCAGAGACACCAGTTAACCTGACACTCATGGCTTTGGACTGCGGGAGGAAACCCGAGTACCCGGAGTAAACCAACGCACACACACGGAAGAACATGCAGGGTGCCGCCCTGGAAAAAAACGGATTTCCTCTCAACATCTCTGGCACGTATTTGTTTTGGTGCACTTTTAGGCTACTTTCGTCTAATCCATACGCATAATCGAGCTAAATCAGGAAAGTTCATGCCCAAAGATTTGCTAAACAGTCGTAACATTTTTTCCGCGGATCGATGACCTGGTCCTGATCATAAAGAGCACCTGGAAGCCCGGCAGACTTAAGATACGGGAACATGCTGATGCGCGTGACCCGCTCGCTCCTCTGTAATCGTTTTGCAGCTCTTAACCTGTGACCCTGCCTCGACAAAGTGCTGCGCTAGGAATATGCCCATACCCTTTGAAAATGTTCCTCATTCCTATCGCTCCGTTCGCGTCTCTGGACCGTCCATTAACTTCAGTAAGTGCACGAGCTGAAGGGGTCGACGCCTTGCCTTGCTGGTTAAGATGGACTCGAATTGCCGGGTGCTGCCCGAAGGAGGCACAAGACCAAGGCTTTCTTTAATTCGGCCTCGCATTAGGAGCCAACTATAGCCTCTATGCATCGACTCGTTCTGTTCAGAGCTACGCAGATCGCCCTCTTGGTGTGTGTGTGTGTGGGGGGGGGTTAATTAAGCGCGGGCTGCTAACGAGGCTCAGTCCAGCGTCGAGCCTACTCGGATGGGTTAGCGGCTAACGCCTGCCAATCAATCCTCACAATTATGTTTCCGGACTATGGGGGAGAGAGAAGTCCATTAGCAGAGGGCAAATAAGATCTGACGACAGTTATCATCCCATTTTCCTGACAGTCATTATCACTCCCATGATGGTCATACATTTGTCTGAAGTCAAGCACTGTTTTTCTCCTCTCCAAACAGGAGGTGATAATGATCGCTCGCATTGTAAACATGCCCGGCGGAAGAATTATTGGCAGAAGAGCTTAGCCGTAGCCACTGTACTGATTTTGATGAGTACATGTCTAGTTCGGAGCTCCGTTTTACGAGGCCCATTAAAATCCCGATGTTTGCTTCTCTGCTCGCCCGGCCATTCAAAAACATGCTATTTTTTTAAAAGTAGCAGGACCGCTCTAACTGTCCCCGTCTAGCTGCATGAGCTTTATAAAAAGTAGGGTGTCTGGCCAAGTATTTTAGAGGTACTGAAAACTGAAAACAGAGACGTAACTAATGCCGAGTTTCTATAGGCACTACAATATGCTTGATGGGGGACGGGGGGGAGGGGGGGACGGGAGGGGTGGGGGTTGTTTGGGGGGGGGGGTGCGCTCTCCTGGACTCTTGGACACGTGGAGACGTGGTGACTTCATCGTCGTTGTTTTCTTTCTGATTTTAGTGGAGGAAGCTATAAGGGTATGCTGGACTTACACTCGATGTTGAGCTGAACCACGGCCTCTCCTGGACCTGCTTGGTTCTCGGCCTCACAGGTCAGGTTGTGCAGGTTGTCCTTCGATGAGACGTTCCACAGATGAAGTACCTGCTCCAGTGTAGAGCCCCAGATGCCGCGCTATATATGCACATAGACACACATCGACATAGGAGTGTTCACAGTGCTGATGATGCCAGTTTCCGATTTGCCTCGAAACCCCTGCAATTTCAGCGACTTCCTTCACACTATGGCCTTGGCAGACACGCCCCAAATCCAGTCGCTCCTTTTTTCCAAACGCGGAAGGAGACATTCGCTACTCTGTACCACCTCTTCTCAGTCTGTCACACTTCTCAATCCTAACTGCAGTCATTGATGTCCTTACCAGGACCCTAAATATTCAAGGAGGCTCATTTTGTTCATTTTAGAACATCCATTTGTTTTCAGTAACCATTCAGGTCAGTGTAACTGAGATTTGGGGTGGATCCTTTCACCGGATCGTCATGTCTACACGTCACTACAGACCGAAGCTTCGCTGCATCTTACCTGCAATGTGTAGCTGGATTGAAGCTGCTCCGTCCTCCATTTAATACTGGGAACTGGCACACCAGTCACCTGGCACTCAAACGTCAGGTTCCCACCCTCCTTAATGGTTAGTACCGGAGCGTTGATGACAACCTCTGGGACACCTGGAACCACAGGGGACTGGTATTAGCCGTGGCGTTAGAAATGGGCCGTTCTGCCGCTTCGCACCCGAGTTGCCGGTGAGGGAAAATCAAATGTTACTCCTAACACGAGCACTTACTGCAGTTCTCCATCTCAAAGCTGTCGAGCTGAACGCCGATGCCGTTGTACGAGCAGGTTTGTTGGCTGTCGATCTCGGCTCGCTTTGCTCTTTGCCACTGCTGGAGCCAGTAGATTTCACACGAGCAGGCAAGAGGGTTATCCCTCAGAACCCTGAGAAAAGCAAAACATGATTAAATGTTGGAAATGGAATACGTGAATGATGTTTTTCTCTGCTCGTGCCTTAAGCCACACATCCTTAAACGAAAGATGCTACTAATGCTACTAATGCATAAAGAAGCTGCACACAGAAACACCTACACCAAACCTTTTTTTGTAGCTTTACGTGCGACTACACTTGTGACAACAGGAGGCTGATGCTGTGCCGACTTTCTAGCCTTTGGCACTGGAGTGCTTTTTAAATCGTCTACTGAAGCTGTTATCTCATGTACTTAAATCATACAGTAACTAAAACATGACCTAAGTACGACAGAGAACCTGAGCGTCAGCTCGTTTGCTGAGAAAAATCATTCTTCAGCAAATGAGTTTCTAGGTAGCACTAACGGAAACTTTTGTTAATGTAATGCTTTTTGGGCAAAGGATCTAACAATCGCTGACTAAAGAAGAACTCTCAGTACTGAGTTGGATAATTAAATAATTCATATGATAATGATGATGCATTATGGTTTGGTAAGTTTTAGTAAGACAGCTTGTTAAAACCTGCCAAAGATTTCTGAGTTGACAGAGTTTCACAACGACAATACAACGTTTTATATATATATATATATGGAGAAAGAGAGAGAGAAGAAAGAAAATGAGAGCGAGGGGGAGACAAAGGGAGAGAAGAGAAGAGAAGAGAGAGAGAGAGACTCACAGGTTCAGTAGAGGAAGCGAGTGAAAGACCTTCCAGCTGATGTACATAAGTGAGTTTCCAGCCAGGTTCCTGTGAGCGAGACACAAAGAACCACGTACTTAAAATACAAACATTTATCAAAGTGTGCTGGTAACCCAGAACTGGATAAAAAAAAATACATTTCCAGTGCCTTTAATGTCCCAGAAGAATAACAGTTATTAAACGTGGATGAAACTGATGCGATCTGGACATGGCCTGAAACTCATTATATATG
>JAUZST010004710.1:0-41889 GCA_034779995.1 Parotocinclus haroldoi | reverse complement strand
AGAGCCGGCCGGGTTGGTTTAGCTTTTAGCCTAGCATGGACTCCCCCTCGCTTTCCGCGCTTCTGTTTCCTCTCGCAGCGCTTTCGGCGTCTCCTCCCCCGGCCACCGGCATCAGGAAATGCCGAGGCTTCAGGGCCAGGTTTCCGTAGCAACCCGAGGACGCGCAGCTTGTCTCGCAGATCTCCATCTATGAAGTCTGTCTTTTTCCTGTATCTGAGCAGTGTCTGTCGGTGATATACATGGACAGTCGATGTTCCAACGTCCATATATCTAACATTAAAGGTTTAAAACAAACTTTTTCCTAACGAAAACAAACGAAAACACCGTTCGGATCCGGAGCGGCCGCTGCACGTGTGCTCACGCGTGCGCCGCCATCTCATCTTTTCTGCACAGTCCGATCCAGCTTGTCTACTTCATTTGCAAAGTGCAGGACTTCTTTCAGTCCCTATAATTTAAAAAGTCTGTGGAATAAACCCCAACTATGGAATAAACAACTACTTAGATCTGGATTCAGATACTCAAATTTTTGTCGAGGCTAAAAATTATTCATGCAGGCATTTGGATAGATTTAGACTGGGATGCATGAGTTTGGGGTCTTGTCATGCCCTGACCTTTGTCCAGGAATGTCTGGTGGGGAGTCTGGCTCCTGTCCTCATAATCTTGACTTGTGCTCTCTTGCCTTAGACTAAGGGCAGAGGGCTGGGGGTTCATAGTCAAATAGATTTATGGTGATTGTTTTATATTGGGTTGCTGTCTTCTTACCTTCTTGGTGTGATCACTCAGGTTTGTTGATTTCTGGGGAGGTGGATTGCTGATTTCTCAAGTGATCCCTCTTGGCAATGTTACCTCATGGTTCTCCTTTTTCTAGCTATGCTGCTATAGTTGATGCTGCAGGAGTTTCATACTGCTCATGGCATCAGTGACTGTTAATAGACTCTGTGCTCCTAAGCAATAAGTAACTATATTTTTTCTAAAAAAAAAAACTTATGTTCCGGTACCAGTTCCAGCCCCACACAATAAAATGTTCTTCCACTTCCGCATCACTCTACTGGTTTTTATCAGACGAAACTAGTCCCACCATGCCCAGACCACACCAGAGGGCAGTAACACTCTCCATCCATTAGTTGTCAGGATACGATGTGCCTTCAAGGACATTCTCACTGAGTAGTCAAGTGAAATATTTGCCAATATTTGCCATTTTTTATTTATCTGTTATTAAGTACTTTGTTTTACTATTAATACAAGGTTATTTATTTCAGTTAACATCCCTTTTTAAGTATTGGTCCTCCCAACATTTATGGAGTTTTTCCTTTCCATTGTCACCCTGGAATTGCTCAATTTGGGATTGGTCTTTTTTAAGATTATATAATGTTCTAAAGCTGCTTTGAAAGATTGGTCCATTGAAAGGAGTGCTTGACTTGACTTGAAGATCTAGGTGTTGACTTTTCTTTGGGTAAAGAGGATTCAAAGCATGCATATGCCATAGACTCGTCTTTATTAAATAAAAACATCAGAATGTAGCCACCACCAAGGGGAGCTAAGTCATATAAATCCAAATATGTCATTATTAAGTATTCACCACCACAACAATGCCAAGGCTTTTAAGCTTGTGCTTCAACTTCTAATGTCATCGAAATGGATCCCATTCAACCTTTGAGTTATTTATATGGCCAACTGAGAGGATTATACTAGGCATGGCTAATTTGGATATTAGCTGTGTATTTACTAAAAACCGTAAGCCACTGGACAAATGGAATAGGGCAATTGCACCAACCTTGCATTTTCCTGGAAATGCTTGCCAAAGCACTCAGTACTTCCAAGACCCAGAAGCCAAAGCTCCCTGCTCACTAAGCATGATAGCAGAAGATAGATGACATGAGCATACATGATTTCTTCCGGAGGCAGGATTTAAATGGGTGAGGTGGAGATTTTACACGTTGCAGGTTAATGGAGGGCAAGCAAAACAGCTCAATTGTAGATAAGTAACTTGGCCAAAAATAACTTTTTCCTGTCAGAACATGTAACCAATACTAGATAAGACTACCAACAAATCCTTGAAAACATATGCTCTGGATAGATGCATTACAGTTTTAACCTCCTAAGGCCCATGTCTAGACTTTGAATACATAAAATACATGCAAAAATAAAACTGCAAACAATGCATCACAACTATAAGCCTTAAATTTGTTTATTGTTTTTTACCTATATACATTATCCATAATACACACTAGGAATGGTCTTTTTGCCAGTAAAAAGTCTGTCACACCTATTTGTGATGTGCTGCAAATGAGGACAAAGGTGTGTGCAAATGAAGACAAAAAACCCAAAATGTAATGTCTTGGGAATGCTGACCTTAGGATGTTAAGGTACATTTTGTTATCACTCACAACAATCTAAACCCAAGCTGCAGGACATATATGGGCATAAGATTTTTAGAGACTACAATCTGTAATTTTAGAACTGCAAAATGCCTCTATATGGTGAGTGGAAGTGATAAAATGGACAATGAGGGTAGAAACAAGGAGCTGTAGCTAATAAAGAGTTAAGTATGTGTTTATAGTGTTGGCATGCTACAGGTCTTCTGGAGTGTGACATGATCTTACTAACACAAGTTTTGCTAATAGTTCATTGCGACCAAATTGTATTATATAAATCTAGCCAAGTGTGAGGTATTATAAAAAGGTAGTAGCAAAGATAAGAGCAGAAAATGTGGAAAGAAGAGTGAAAGAGAAAAATAAAGAAATGATGGAGGATAATAAGAAAAAAGGGGGACACTGAAGTAAGTACACATTTCTGCAGTTGGACAGTGTGTATGAGTGCTTCTGCTTATTTGGAAATAATACAAGTATATACGCTATATTCAATTAATTTATTATAGGGCAAAAATGATACACAGGTTCGAGACAGGCATAAATTGGTAAGAAGGAATACAAACTCTCTCACTGCTGGCTAAAAAGCAGCTGCACAACGAGTTTATTTTCTTGTCTGTAATATGTTGGTGGCATGGATTATTTAAGCTCCTTGCAAAATAAAAAAAACTATGATCATCCTTAACAATTTACATTACAATTGATGAGATGGAACTTCTAGAGAACAAGCCTGAGGTCAAGGATCTGGTGCGTTTTCTATGTTGCTCATTTCCCTAATAAGCAGCACAGCAAGCCAGCTGGTTTCTCTCTCTGGATGTTAAGTTACAGGGGAAGTCCATTAAAATGCTGCACTACTATCTCTCTGCTCCTCACAGCAGCGAAATCTTCACTCAAAAAGTCGATGTGGCTAATGGACTGCTTCCTCAAAACAAAACATGTGTCAGCACTTTTGGTGTCTAAGCCATGAGCGCTCTCTGGAGGGTTGGATTGCACATGTTGAACTATAGAGGAACAGAATAAAGCAAGTGTTTCTTACCAAGCTAGGGGAAGGAAACTGTTAAACGCACGATTGAACACGGTACCAAATGGGGGAGACACAGAAAAAAAGTTACACTATTTTAATGTTCACGAAATGGCCAAACATTATACAAAAATATAAGAAGGATAATACATAAGATTTTCAGATAATAAAATATATATATTTAGAAAAAGAGGCCCCAAACAAATCTGGCAAAATATTATAATTGGTCAACTACTTATTGAGGAAACATTACATATATTTGTGTTTCAAAATAATGTTATGGTAAAACTAAAATACAGCAAATGGGATGACAAGTAGGAGTTTAAGGGTGACAAGTAGGTGTGCACATTTTTTTTTTAAGAACAAGGATATAGCCGATACTGTTCTTTAAAACACGTTTGTGTAAGTGTATTATGGAGCAAACAAACAAATAAGCATTCTGGGGTCAAAGAAAAAGAGTTGTTGATGCTGGTCATGCTAAAATGGATTACAAACCATTCTACAATGTTTGATATCGACCAATCCATAGCCAGACAATACAAATTGAGGAATTTCAAGGCCATAGTTATTCAGTGAACTAACAAGTGTAACTCTAATAGCAAGGCGTGTACTAGTTGGCAAGGTCATAGACAAACTCAGGGTAACTTCTAAGCAATAAAATGCTTCTCTCACATTTTCTAATGAGTACACCACAAGGATAGCACTTAACACTGGTCTGCATGGTAGGGTTAAATGAGTGAGACCAACAGATAACATTTTGGCTGAAATGGGAAGATGTTATGTATGGAAAAAGAAAAACATTTATGTGAAATCCCTGGTGGTGGTGGTACTATCATGTCTTTTTGACAAGTTTACAGATAATTGATAATTATATTATAAAAGATAAAAGATAATAATATTTTTTGTGAGTTACATACTTAATAATGTCCATTTGCATATCACTAAACAACAATTATGATATTGACTTACTTATTGCACAACCCCAGTGAAAATTGCATGAAAATGAAGTAATTAAGTAAAATGAAACTAAAGTAAAGGCAGGGGATGATGTATTACAAAGGCAGTGACTATTTATTCATTCATTATTTTCCATTTTTTTAATCCACATGGGGTCGTGGCCCACCCGGCACACCCGGCACAGTTACTAGTGAAAAGCAGCAGCACACACTCACTGGCAACTTTAATAGCCTTGCTAAAATACTGTATGTTTTATATATGATAACTTATATGGCACCACTATAATGGCAGTTGTGGTGGTAAAAACAAGAGGATAAGTAAACAAAATGCACACAGTCTTTAGGTGTACAAAACATAAGTCTTTTCAGATAGCTCAGGGCCCTCTATGGTGCCTGAGCGACACAAAATGCTCGAGAAGACAGATCTCCCCTCAGCCCAGTGTATCTGCAGCAGGTTTGTGCTTGGAATTTTCACACAATTCTGGTGCAGCGGTACGGGCAGGTTATTAAAGATTTGCCCACCCTCTGAGACTATGCAGCCTGTACAAGCATACAAAAACAGAGGTAAAAAAGTAAAAAACGAAATGGCAGAACTGCAGTTACTGTAGAAATCATCTATAGAAATATAAATGCATAAATCAACATTTGATCACACACAATTGATTACTGCAGAGGTAATGTTGTTGTAATGTTACAATAAATAGCTCTAGACTGATATAAAGACATATTACAATGCAAAGGCATTAAATGATGTGAAGCCAGTGAGAGACATAAAGCTAAAACAGTGTCAGTGTCAGTAAAGTACAACGAATAATGTAAAATGCACAAACTGTGTACAAACTGTGACTGATGTAAAGAACAGGCAGTGGTATATTTAAATGGACTGACTAATGTAAAGATAGTGAATACAGTGGCTGCATATGCAACTCACATACAACCCTAAATAAAAAGTAGGGACAGCATGGGATATGCAAATAAATACATACATTCATAAAAAAATTAATAAATAATGCCTTCCCCATGCCCATGAGTATTTACTTCAAGTAATCCAGTTTTAAACCAAATTATTGCAACATGACCTTAGGCTGGCCATAATAAAATGCCACTCTAAAAGTTTCGAGGGAGTGTGCAATTGGCATGCTGACAGCAGAAATGTCCACCAGAGCTGTTGCCCATAAAATGAATTTCTTTACCATAAGCATAACTCCAAAGGCTTAAGATAATTTGGCAGGATATCCAACCAGCCTCACAACTGCAGACCATGTTGCAAGTTGGGAACGACCAGTCAATCAGATGACAGTTTTGTGAACAAAATGTAAACATTCTATCCTTGTCTCCACAGAATAACCTAACAACCCTTACCTAACCCTAACCACAACACTACATAACAAACCAAAGACACATGAAGCATCCATAAACCCAATCTGAACGGGATGCCACTCATATGCTCGTAGCTTCTGCAGCACTGGGACAAGTCATGGAAGGCACAACTAGGACTCAAACCAAATCAAAAAGTACGTGTGGTGGTGAACTACCATATCGTTGGTCTGATCCAATTCTGCGCATTCCCATGGAAACAGCATGTGCCACTGTTTCATTATTTGTGCGCATGTTCTGGGCCCCTCTAGGTTTATAAGCTCCCACTACACAAAAGCTGGGAAATTAACTGCAAGACCCAATGACTATTGTAATCTTCCCACCAAGTGCAAACCCTGATCTAACCACCACTTATTTAAGGTTATAACAAGAAAGGAAAAGTCAAGGGGTATCATTAGTGTCATGGAGGCAGGCTTAGCTGAAGAGGTTCTAGGAACGTGACCAGGTTGTGGTCTACACCGTCCCCTGGTGAGTTAATTGCTTGTGGGCAGAGAGCATCAGGATATCAGAGACCGGTTCCAATCGTAGAGTCACACACAAATTAATCAAACCTCATTTCCTTGAGAGGTTAATTGCTTTTATTTTGAACACACTTCAGTGTAATGTGATTTCACACACAGAATGATGAAACCTGGACTCTTGGGTTTATAAGATAAATGTGAATCACCAATCTCAGCTTTGCAACATTGGTTGTCTAGCTACCTGTTAAATGCATTATTCTCAGAAATAAACACTATGCAGACAAAAGTTTGTGGGCATCCTTTCTAATTATTCTATTATTATTTCATCAGCATTCATATCAAATACTCATAACGCATCAATTTCTGGATTGTCCACAGACATGGGTTTTACTGAATACCCCAATGACTCTCAATATGACATATTTACAAGCTTCTGCTACCAGCAAGACAGTTTGTCAACTTTCTGCACTGCTGCCCTTATATACATTCCCTAGAGATTTGATTTGCCAATCACCAAACTTTGACCTCAACTCTATGAGACACCCTGGTGTTCCGCACTGAAACACCAAAAAATCTATTATCATAAGTCAATCTCATTTCCCCAAATTTAGTGGAAGCCCTTATAAAAAAACAGATAATGTGTGGCAGCAAACGCCATACTGTTACCAATGTTTTGGATGCAATTTTTAAGGTACGTTACTGTGTATGCTACACAGTTCAGATGAATATTTATATAAAGAAATTTATTTTATCATAGATTGTTTCAATGCTATTTTACAGTAACCCAGAATTTGACTAAAATAGCCATGTTTATGTGATTGTTTAAGTTTTGTTTCTCAGCTTTTCCATGTTCAGGTAATAGAATTTTAAAACCAACAAGGCTAAATCATTGAGGAGTTTTGCAGCATTTTATTCTGATGTGAAACTTTATCTAAACAACTGAATATCTTGTTTTATTCTATGGGGTGCCCAATACGCCTAGCATAGCCTGATTAACTCTGCCAAAGTCTACTGTTTCTACTGAAGTTTTTACTTTTTAATTTATAACAGTGGTTTTAAAACTTTTTCAGAAGCCATATTTGATTGTGATCTGCTGCTGGACGTGAAATAAACTGGACACGCTTACTTCTATACCCCATCAATTTCAGGATAGGTTCCAACCACACCCACACATAATCTTGACCATGAAAATGAGTGTCTAAATTATGGAAGAATTGTGTTAGCAGACTTCAACTTAAGAAAACATTATCTGAACTATATCTGATAAAGCATGCAGATCTGTCAGTGATAATACACTGCCTGCTAATGATTGATATGTTAAAATTTTTAACACCACTTTTCTTGGACAGGGAACTGGGTTTGATGCATATCCCTGGATAACATGTACTGCAGGTGCAGACTTGTTTTAGACAGGGCTACATTCTGGTATAGTTCTTGTTTATTTCTTCGGAAAAATAGGAATGTTGAACATTTGCCTCAATTAATTAGTGAGCCTGTCATGATCACCCATGTGTTAAGTATCGGTAAGTAAAAGTGCTGCATTTGAGTACATGTATGTACTGGTTAAGGTTCATCCGATCAATGTCCATTTGCTTTAATGGCTGAAGTCTTCAGAAATGAAAGTTGTATTATATACATCTGACACTGACACTGGAGTGACAGTGACCAGGCACATGCAAACCCTAGTAACGCTTTCTTTTATTTTTTGTTTTTAAAATTTTACAAAAGATACAAAGATAAGAATTACTGTATTCTACAGTACTGTACTACTTGTTTTCATATTACTGTTATAATAATAATTATAATATAATTATTACATATAATAATATACATATTATGTTATGTATATTTATTTTATTTTATTGTTACATATAATATTACATATTACTGTTTAAAACAAACCTCTACTTCCACAGTATCTCAACTACTACATGTCACTATGGTTAAATCCATAAATCCATTTCAAAGTCCTGTTTCACAAAAAGGAATGTGGATGTTAAGCCGCACATACTGTACCTGTATTGGGAATACTGCTTGTCATGCTAAGCAAGCTCTTCAAAAAGCTTTTGTTTGTTTTTGTTTTCTTATTACTGTATAATACTTTTCATTGATGTTTCAGCTTGCAGAAGGAAACTAAGGAAAGGAATTTGTCATCTGCAACACAGAACATTCAAACGAAAGGTTTATTAAGTTCCTGCTTACCTCCTGCTGGGTGATGTCCTCAGTGTAAACTCGTCAAAGTATACCAGTCATACACGTAAAAGTCAGCACTGACAGTCTCAGAGCTGTGGTTTGCCTTCATTGTGTGCTTGCCCATCTGCCTCAGGGTGCATATGCTGGATACTGCACACAAATCAAATGCCACATTGCTGCCTAGACAATAGAACAAAATCGACCAGAATTTACATTAGGATTGACACGTAAAACCTGCTGTCATAATACATGTAAAAATGCCAACACATTTTAAGGATTGGGGATTTGAAATTTGTGGTTCTGTCAAAAACATCTGCATGTGTGCTTTATTAGGACTTTTTTAAAGCCTTGGCATTTTAATCTAATTTTCATCAATTTGATATTTTATTCTGTTATTTTCATGGTTTCTGTCAGTATAATGCATCATGACTTTGCCTGGACAATCCATAGGTGGCCTTCTGTGTCCAAAATCTGTGTAAGCTCAAGTCCCTTATAAAAATGGCGTAGTATTTGCATATAACACACCACATATTGTGTATACTTCAAATAATCTATAGATTATTAATTTATACTTATAATTAAGCAGTAGAACATGAGAAAGTGGGCTATTTTGAATAACATTTGGTCACAGTCACGAGCCAAAGTCAAGTTCTGTAGATAATCACAACCATGAGGTTATTTGTGATAACACAAAGTCTCGAGTGTCCTATTGCTTTTATATACAAGTTTTTTTTAACAAAATAAAGAAACAAAATAAATTAAAGAAGCCTTGAATTTCATACTGAATATGCATTAATATTGAGAATATCTTCTGTCAAACTGTAGTACTCAACAAATATAGTACAAAAGGCATTTGATTTATATAACACACTAATGTTAGTTTGAATTACAAATTTCAAATAAGCGTAGATGAAAGGAAAAAAAGACTCAAACGAAAACAAAAAATAATTATGAATAAACCAATACAATATATGTATTTTTTGTTCCACTATTTGCAAATATCATATGTTGATGTGAATATAACTTGCCATTAGCTGGCAGCAGCAGAACAATACTGTTTTGGTGTGGCAAATATCATCAGTTTTGAAGGCAAAGGGAGGTTCAACACCAGTACTAGCACGGCCTACCTAACAAAGTGGTTGGTAATGTATTACCACAGCATTCAGTGAAAATACCATGAATTAATTTAAATAAATAGGTTTTCATTTGGTGTTAACAATCAAGTAACAGATACAAGGTCATCTAGCTTTCTTTGTTCTATGTGTATTTTATTTCCCTAGTTGGAGGAAGAGCCTTGAATCTTGGAATTCATGTGTTGTTAGGATACACATGTGCACTTTGTACAGACACCTAAATGATGACTTTGCTCAACAGTAAGTCTAAGTAAGGCTGGGATTTTATACAGTTTAATACTACAGTTTGTGTAGTTAGGGTGCCTAAGCCTGTTCGTGCAGATCTCCTGCCATGCAGTTTAATTACATTCCAAATCCTCTACACTCTTCCAGCTAATCAAGGTTTTTGGGAGCACCCCAGTACTGTAGCCAACTGTGATGGATTATAAGATTAAAATTGGAAATTATATTAGATTAAGACTGGAAATGAACTTTGGCTGATATCAGAAACACAGGGTTGTGTACCCAGATTTGATGGAAAATGAAGCTAAATAAATCTGTCTGCACAAATGTGATAACAAAAGACATACAGTGGTGCTTAAAAGTTTGAATATGACCTAAAACACACTTTTTACACAAGTCCCTAAAAATATTATTATTGTATATCCAAAGTGGGTATTACATACATACACAAATTCCATAAATGTGTATGAGAATGAGAATGTGTATAAATGTGTATGAGAGTCAGACAAAGCAGAGGATAAACACAGAAAGAAAAACAATGTTTTACAGCTTTACAATGAAATTATTATTTACTAAATTAAATAGTAAACCAACAGAAAAACAAATGGTGAATAAATGTTGATATTAAGTAAATCAGTGTATGGAAAATAGTACAGTATCTTGGATTTTGGACCACTGTACTACAGTGACATAAAGTTATACTTAGTGGCATTGTTTGTTTCACTGCTACATACAATCTTCATCCACTGAACTACTTCATTCATTGTTTGTTTATTTCCTTTCCGCATCTCACCTGTTGTACAGCTGCAGCTCTAGTTCTGTAATGTACCTTAGTTTCAATCAAGGCAACCTCCTGAATCTGATACACAGTGACCCTGTCGTACTTACCATTTACCACATGCTTGATCTGAATTCTGGGTTTTTAAACAAGTCTGGATTCAAGTTTGGATTTAAAACACTATCTGTTGTCTCACAATACTGGGTAATATAAGGGATAATGGACTTTAATTGCAGTTGTAAACTCTTGCTTCTACAGAATACAAAACCACTGAGCTGTGGCAAAGCATCCACATGGACGCCTGGCCAATCAGAATGCAGCCCTTGCTTGCCTGACAGCCGGTGACAGCAGGTTTGGGAGCAAGCACTAAATAAAGTTCTAGTTATTTTAATGCCAACCTTGAAAGTTTTCTGGCTTTGATAAAATGTGAAAGATTAGATCTTAATAAATTTACTGGCAACAATTATTACACACAGAGCTCATTATTATTCTGTTTTAAATAAATGCAAGATGATAAAGGTAAGTCCAGATGAAACATGTGCTAAGACTAGGTCTGAAATGGGAAATTAATGTAGGAACTCAGTCAAAAGGTTTTATTACAGAAATGCAAAACAAAGTGAACAAAGACAAAAAAACAAAAGCCCTTAAGATGCACAAGGGCAAACATATACAAGGGCAAGACAAGCATCTGGAACAGGTACAATAGAGCCCCCTACTCCAAGTGAAACAATAAAGTTAAGCAAGTTTATTTTTTTGTCGTTGTGGTTGCCGGGTCGAGGGGGGGGGGGTTGGATTAACATAAACAACATGACATGTACACAATTAAATAGTATTACATACAAAAAATTAAAATAAATTGATAATAATTCACAATAAGAAATATACAGCTTACTGGAAGGTAATTAGCTAACCTTTTTAAAGAGATTTCATGAAGGAATATCCTGATTCACCGTAATACCTGCTTTCAGGGATTGAGGGTGCTATAAGGAGGGGCTGAATGAGTCATTTAATTAAGACTAAAAATAGAAAACAATATGAGATTATATTAAATAAAATGTTGAGGTTAAATTAATTAATGTCCAGAAAACATTGGAGTATCTTGGCTATTTAATCAATAACATTACTCTACAGTATCGCATAGAGTGTTGATAAATGGTATTTAATGGAACGTGTTGAAAAGGTCTAGATTACATAACATGCAATAGATTGATATCTTGATGATAGAGTGCTAGAATTAGAGTGTCTCCATAAGGGCAGCCAAGGTGCATAGCAGTCCGCAGACGTGGCACATCCGCAACGCTTTCTGGATGCTCTCCTCAAAAGTAAGTCCGACTGCAGCTGCAAGTCAGACCTGGTAGACATTTGATAGACTTAACTCCAGTAATCAAATATAGAAACTATTATCTACTGATATCTGTTGGCACTGGTGACAAAATCCTTAGCACTGCATTTAACATACTATGTATCATCTACAACTTTTACAGTGTTTCTACTCCATGAGTCTTTCACCGTTCCTACGCTTTTCATAGTGCTACCAATCTCTAGCAAAATGCCCTGGAAACAGTTCAGGTCCCAGCAGGGGATATTTGTTGTAATGTAGTCCAGACTGGGCTCAAAGCAGGTGGTCATATTTCCAGACACAACATTCTTAATCTCTGGCAGAGGACAATCCAGTATCAGCTTGGCTAATACAAATGACAGAGGATAGCTGTATCAAAAGCAGGGATAACAACAAAAACACATAACTAAAATATTTTTTGGACAATCTCTACTACTGTACCATACTACCTCTACTACCATTTTCTTTAATTCTACAAAAGACTACACATGAATATTTTCAAATAAAGCAAAAGCTGAGAACATTGTACATATTAAGACTACTGTTTCAAAACTGACCTTAGTCTGAACATGTTAATCAGTCAAAAAATAAAACCACTGTCAGATGAAATAAATAACACTGACAATTATATGATCTGAACAATATTCTTCTTGGAAAACTTGGGTTCCTGAATGTCAATGGGCATTACTTTGCCACATACCACCTATTGATATGGTATTTACAACCCTAATTTCAATGCAGTTGGGACATTGTGTAAAGCATAAATGAAAACAAAATATGATAATTTGCGAATCCTTTTCAACCCATATTCAATTGAATATACTACAACATTAAGATATTTAATGTTCAAACTAAGTTTGGATGGGGGCATGTTTACCACTGTGTTACATCACATTTGCTTTTAACAACACTCAGTAAGTGTTTGGGAACTGAGAACACTAATTGTTGAAGCTTTGTAGGTGGAATCCTTTCCCGTTGTTGCTTGATGTACAACTTCAGTTACTCAACAGTTTCCATTATCGTATTTTGCATTTTAAAATGCGCCACACATTTTCAATGGAAGACAGGTCTGGACTGCAGGCAGGACAGTCTAGTACCCACATTATTTTACTATGAAGCCACGCTGTTGTAATACATGCAAAATGTGACTTGGCATTGTCTTTATGAAATAAGCAGGAATGTCTGTTCACTGTGTTCACTGACAATGGCTTTCTGAAGTGTTCCTGAGCCCATGTGATAATATCCGGTACAGAATGATGGTGGTTTTTAATGCAGTGCCACCTGGTGAAGGTTGCGAGCATTCAGTGTTGGTTTTCAGCCTTGCCACTTTCTCGTAGAGATATCTCCAGATTCTCTGAATCTATTGAATATATTATGGACTGTAGAGGATGAAATTCTAAATTACATGCAATGGCACAATAAGAAATATTGTTCCTAAACTGCTGGACTATTTGCTCACGTAGTTGTTCACAAAGTTGTAAACCTCACCCCATCTTTGCTTGTGAACGACTGAGCCTTTTGGGTATGCTCCCTTTATAACCAATCATTGCACTCGCCTGTGGAATGCTCCAAACAGGTGTTTTTTGAGCATTCCTCAACTTTCCCAGTCTTTTGATGCCCCTGTCCCAACTCTTTTGGAACATGTGGTAGGCATAAAAAAATGTTCAGGGCATTACATCCAAATTCCCCAAATTGATCTTGTTTAGAGAGTGTCTTGCGTAGTTTATTGAATATGCTTTGGGCTTTGTACTTTTTGGGTATTTTGGTCTATCATATGTAAGCTCTTACCTTTTCTAATACTAATATACTAATACTAACATTTGTGTGCTTTCTTGTAGTGCCCTTTCAAAAACAAATTTTACATTCCAACACAATTATTTATGGTTCTTTGTTAACATTGTAATGGATTTGGTTCTGGTGCTAGAATGTTAAACATATTACAGCTATAGACTTGGAAACATTTTTTTTCTTCAAAATCTTATTGGAAACATCTTTGCAGAGCCAATACTGTACATAAACTTTACTCAGTTTTCCCTACATTTTGATACATTTTGAAATGTAATTGCTTATTTTCAGTATATGGAACCCTAAATGAGTCTATGCATTTTTCATATTATATCTTTGTACACATCTAAAAAAAAGCTTTTGGATTAAGGACAGTACTACCACAACTGCAGTGAATGAATGCCTGATTACCTTTTCATTTCAGACTTCACTAAACGTTGGATTACCTTTTCATAAATCTGCTTGTGATTAGGTTATACAAACTCTCTTCTTCACACATTTTTGCATAAGGAAAAGAGAACCCATTCTGTGATTTCATGCAATTTTGTTTTGTATTCTACTCAAAGCATTCAAGCTTTAAAATGCCTTTCTAAATATACAGCTTCATTTCACACTAAACAGCCTGAGTGGTGGGTGGGTGTTTTCAAAGCCTGGCATCCAATGTGTTCAACATTTGGCAGGAGTCATTTCTCAATATTTCTGTGACAACAAACACAGAACCGGTGCGAATCGCTCACAAAACTGGTGCAAATAGCTTATTTTCCAACTCTCAGAAACTTTACAGGTGAACATTAAACAAAGCTGATCTTCTCATAAAATATGTTTTGAGTAAACCATCAAACTAATTTATACCTTTACTAGCCTTCCATAAGGTAGATTCTACTGAATTTGAGCCAGTTGGCCAGTAATAAACTTCTTAAAAGCAATTGAGTATTCATGCCTTAGATATTTACAAGGAATTACGTGTAAACATGTAATTCAATGTGTAGAATTAGGAATTATCATTAGGGAATACAGAGATATAAAATAAAATTAAGGTTGTGCCTTAATGAAAAAAACGATTGTATACATAAACAACTATTTAAAGCTGTGTTTTTCTAGTTATATCTTTAAGATCAGACATTTCCAGCATCTGGTTTTTACCTCTGGGCAACAGTATTATCATTTTTCAACAATCTTCAGACAATAAAATATGGTAACTGTAAGACCGTACAGTACATTTTGAATCACTTTAAGGATCATGGTAAAATTTAAATCAACCAGTAAGCTACCCCGATTCTAAATATGGAATGAATGATTAGTTGTAATCTCACAGGTAAACTGAATGTCATTAAATTCATGCAACATGGAAAGTATTGTGACATTAATTTTTTTGCACTAATGTATTATTTCCATGATATCTTGACAACTTAACTTCTTAGGGCTTGTACTTTCGTTGTGTTAGAAATATAGAAAGTAATCATTTTGAATATTTGTGTTTTCTAGCTGTAGAATACCTTTTAAATAGTGTTTTGCAAATGCTTACTGGAGATGATCAAATACTATGTTAAACATATTTAAATACTATAACGCTGTAGAAGGCTGGATAAGTGTGGGAATAATATTAATAATAATAGGAATAATGATAGAAAAACAAGTTTTAAATTAATACCACAAACACTTGAAAACTCTGATGAATTGCCCACAGCATAAGTTGGAAAATGTATGTGAGATCTTGTTTTTAATTATTAGTGAAATCTCATTCAACAGCATAAATGTGCCCACATAGTTAGTTCAATGTAGTCCTGAAAAGGATAATTGTGTGTAGTATAGTATAATTAGTTTATACAGGAAAATGTTTTTGTAATGTTACAACTGAAAATCAGACCAGACTTATGAGTAGTTAATATAAAACTGAAATCAATTCCAAATGGGTCATTGAACCTTTTATTTTTCTTGCAACTGTATACTGAGATTTCATTAAGTTTGCCTCATTGCCCACAGGACAGGCATTTTTATTTTTCAAAATAAATACACTGGCTAGTGTTTTTAAGTCCGGCCATACAAGGCGTTTTTAAACTTTATTGTCGCTTCACCCCAGTCTGTCTCACATGACACACACAGACCATGAGGAGCACTGAGACTTTGGTCAGGTAAATACACATATGTGGACTTGTCATGTTATGAAATCCTAATGATCACATAATGGATCTGACCTTTCCAGGTCATTAAAGGCATTTTATGGTTTGTAGACATTTTAGGAACCTGAGTACCCTTCCTGATCACTGCAGAGCACTTGATTATTCTTCCTGCATTGCATGGTATCTGATGACCCTTACTGGCCACTGTGGATAGCCTAATTGCCAGATAGTTCTTGGCCATTGTGGGGCACCTGACCCTACCTGATTATAATGTGGTGTCTGATTGTTGCCAGTCATTATAGTCATTATATGTGTATGACCCTTCCTAGAAATTACCGTACAATATTCACTTTCCTTCCTCTCTCCGGGTGAGGTCACTGGTATGTTACTACAATATACATTTTTGCTGTGGCCATGGTGGAAGTTAAATAGCCTTTAATGCAATCAATCAAACTTCTAGTTTAAGTGATATCAACAGTAGGTTGAATTTGTATAGAAATTTCTCCAAGTTACAGACAGTGACAGTTATCAGCTACGTCATGGACCGTCTCACGTTCAACCACTTTGCATCCCTGCAAAAATATTCTCAACCACATTCTGGCTGCTCATGATCAAAGCCTACGTCACACTTGAACTGAAACAAGTGAAAGGTCATGTTTCTTAAGATGGTAAACACTCTAGTATGCATGACATGTGAACCACTGGACAGAGGTGTTAAATAATTAACTACAAGTACTTTGTTATTGCACATACTAAGTGTTTTTTTTATATAATTTAGCATTTATATAAAATCGCAAAGTAATTTGCATACTTTACTTCCTCGTGTCTATAAAGGTTGTATTCCGCTTTAATGAAGATGATAACTTTGTATTTTGTATGACATGCACCTCTTGTTATCTGATTAGTCATATTTTAGTTTAAAAAATTGGGTTTTTCTCACAATGGGAGTAGCAAAATAAGGGTTTAATGGGGTCAATGAAACATTTTTATTAAATACATATTGCAAACAAAAGGCTTGAAAGCTTGAATATTTTTCTTGCCCAAAGTATTTAGGTTAATTAGGCTTTCATTAGGAAATGGTAGTAAATGCTAAATATCATCGTACCAGTTAATGCGATTTTTGTTTAAGTTTTTTGTTGTCTTCGGTTGGATGGATGGATTCACAAAACACTGTGCGCACCTCCATGCATCGTTTTTTTGTGTAGAAGCCTGCCGCCTGGTGGTCAAACCTTGGACAGGATAAGCATGAGAAAGGCGGACTGATTTGTTTTGCAATTTGGAGAGAAAAAATAGATTAATTTAAAAAGAGTTTTGTTCTTTTAGCAAAGGCATAATGACCACATATAACATAGTATCAGTGACTGGACCCAAAAAGTTGAAACTTTTTTATTAATCACTCCTTGACAATGTTTTGCACTAATCTTCATCACAGTCTTTGTGAGCTTTCTTTATATGCATATTCTAGGCTTCTTACCTTCTTGCCCTTCTAAAATAGTGATTTCTTGCCTGCAACTCTAGAAGTGTCAACTTGGTATTTCGATGAAGCTACTAGATGCTGCTATTGCTCAAACTAAATATGTGTCACTGAATACTACAAAAGCTGTCTTTCTGTTTTTTAATACTGCATTCAGATGTCCTGTTTGTTCTGGTTGTATTCTAATGCATAGGTTGAGAAATAATGCTATATGGTCATTATATCATTTCTAATGGTCTAAAACTTTTGCATTGAAATGGATTCCCTCTGCATTAAACAACTTCAGACATATTTCACACACACTATTAATCATAACATTAAAACCACCTACCTAATATTGTGTAGGTCACCCTCAGGCTTCCCAGACTCTAAATCATCAAGGCATGGATTCCTCAATACCTCTGAAGGTGTAATATTTTATCTGACATAAAAACTGGTCCTTCAAATCCTGTTGTGTTTTAAGTTTCCCAGAGTTTGACATGTTTGTCCAGCACCACCCACAAATACGTAATTAGATCAAGATCTGTGACACCAAGTCAACACCTGAACCCTTGCCTTCCTGGAGAATATTTGTGTGGCAAGATAAATTATTCTGCAGGGAAAAAGGCACTTCTTTCTTTTTGGCGTTTATTTCATTGCAGACAGCATGAACCTGAGATATTCTATGTTTTGTTTGTCAACTTCATTTTAGTTGTTAATGAATTTACTCATAAACACCAATTACTGCATTTCAGGCCTACAAAGCATTCCAAAACAAGTTGCCCACTTTTACCACTTTTTGATATAGCTGTTCATTTTTACCACACTTAAAAAATGTGTTGGCACAGAGGATACCAAGTGATGAAGTGTTATTTTATCCCATTGTTACTACAAACATGTATTTATATGTGCAATAGTATGTTTTTTTTGTTCTCACATCTTTTGTTTCAAAATTCTCCGCACATTATTTATTGGGGACCTTTCAGGACAGCGGGCAGGTCAGTCCAGTACCCTTGCTCAGTTATTTCATGCATGAATTCTGCCATTACAGAGGTGTAAATGCCCAGACACAGACTGACACACAACTTGTTTCTGATAGTAGTCTGGATGGTCCTTTTCATCTTTGGTTCGGCGCACACCTCATCCATTTTTCCAAAAAAAAGACCTGGATTATTGATTCATCTGTCCACAGTGCATGTTTCCACTGTGTGATGGTCCGTGTCTCCACTGTGTGATGGCTTCTAATTTTGAGCCATATAGTTTTAAGTTGTATTTGTGAACATGCTACATTACATGTCAAATTAATCACTTGCCCGTGTGATTATATTCAGCTATATTTGGCTATGCAGTGCCATTGGAGGAACCGCGGACCATGGGCATTTAGCTTAACCTTGTGCCCTTTACCTTTATGCATTGAAATTCCTCCTGATCCCTGATCAAAGAACTTTTCTGGATGATGCTTTTGTACCTAAACATGATTACGCTCACCTATTGGCGTTTTGTAAATTCATTATTAGCTCTAAATCGCCTTCTTCCCAAGTTTTTGCAGATGTGAAATTATAGAATGGATGATTATTAACAAGTGAAAATAATTTTACAAGAAAAAACACAAAATATCTAAGGTTCGTACTATGTGAATGATAGTATGACTTAAATGCAAGAAACAATGTGTGTTTTATATGCCTTTTCTATACTGTCCCAATGTTTTGTGATTTGGTTTAGCTATAAATCCTAGTGGTGAACCAATCCTGTGTCTACATTGTCAGGTTTTCCCTTTCAGTCTGCATACACGTCAACATGTAATTTTTAACAACTATTAGATTTATCAATTAACCAAGTGAAACTCTTTATTATCAGATTAGTAGCATGCTCTCAGTAGTAGAGATCATACCCGTCTATGTTGTATAAAAATGAAAAAACAGTTTTGAGTGTTTCTCTTTTAAATGTAGATCACTAATAACTATAATGAATTATCTGCTTACTTGTTTCATTATGTAGCTAAATGTATTATGTATAATTATGGCTCATTAAATGCATTTTACAAATGCCCCTGGAACACTGTCTTACAGTTTGTCTCTGTGGGCTTACCATTTATTTTTGTTACAAACGTGAATTTCACATTAGGATATAATCTTAGGCAAACTAAAAAAAAAAACATTTTGCTTATGGAACAATAACAGCACTTACAGAAGAGTTGCTAAAATAGATTTTTTAATTTTATTTACAATGGTAGTTGAAACTGTGCGAAACTTCTATAAACTTTCTATACGTTGGCAGATATATTACCTAAAACATCATCAGATTTTCAGACAAGTCATGAAAGTAGATAATGAAAAGACAATTAAACTTAAACTAACTTAAATTAATTAATATTCACTTATTTACTGATTGAGAAAAAATATCTAGTATTACTTATCAGTAGCAGACGTATGCGAACTTTGCTTTCAAAATCCGGTGCGAGCCCTTTGTGAAGCAATACTGCAACTAAACATTTCTATTAACTCTTGATCAGTCCTACATGTCTTGACTGGGTCAAGATGAGCACTGTGACTTGGTCTTTCCAAAACATGAACTTTATTCTTCTCTAACTATTCTCTGGTAGAACAACTGTACTAATCAAGGACACCACTGCAGTGGCCTATGTACAGCAGGGCCTTAACTCAGCCAGGCATCATGCAGACATGCACTTGTCTGAAGGAAGAGAGGCCAGATAGAGCAGTCATCCGTTCTGAGCCATGAGTCATGGACTTGTATACCATCCAGATCACACATTCAGCTTTTCCTTATATATTCCGGGATAGAATCCACACTAAAATTAAATCCCACTGGGATGCAACTGGGGTAAAATGAGAAAACAAATATAACTCAGTAATAACAGTAGTAGTAGTAGTAGTAAGTAGACTTGAACTGATCATCACTATTAATGAGGTCACAAAAAAATATTTTAAACCCGTTTTAATGCTAAACTTAAGTTACCTCATAGTATACTAGTACACATAGTAAACATGTTCTTCATGCTTTTTGTCTATGAGGTACCTACAATTATAGTCCCGTACACAATTATTTCCACTTATGTTAAGGAGAAGTCATTTATTTTATTGAATTACCTTTATCACAGACTGCAAAGTAAGCAAAAAAATCCACATTTAAATAATGGGAACATTGCCTAGAAATAACTACTATTAACAAAACCACATTTGTAACAATTATTTGCAGCCATCTATTTAAAAACAATTCCGACATGCTATTGCCAATAAAACAACTTCTAGTCTTCACCTATAACATCTTATAAGCATGGAGAGTACATGGTTTAGGCCACGTTGGTGAGATTACCATTTTGCGTTCAATAAAACATTTTTATGTTGAGTAAAGGTGCTTACATCACTATTTTTTTGTAATTTTACATCACGGTTTTGAAGCGGAATGATAGCAGAATGATATAGAGGTTTTGCCATAAAACAATAATTTATACAGGGTTCAAGAATTTTTGATGATTTCATAAGTCATTTGTTAGAAATTCGGCCCATTCAAAAAAAAAACATTAGTACCATTACGTCAAGCAGTATAATGAAGAAACATGTTTCAGATTTTCATTTATCCAAAAACAGATTTTTTTAAGATGTAGGTACTTATATTCTAAAATCTATATTATCTACCCCCTTAACATAATCAGTGCACAAACTAAGAAGATGTTGGAACTAAGCACACCTTTAAAATGATCTCTTACAATTATTATATCACAGAAACACAATAAAATTGGGTTCAGTTTAATTAACCTGCTATTCTTACCTTCATGACTTTCAAAACATGTGATCATAAGAATTCAAAATCCACAACAGCGTTGCGCATCTAAAACATACACCAGGATGCTGATTACTGGTAAAGAAGTTAATTTGAATCAAGTTAAAAAATGTGCTCCAAATGTCAACCAAGTCTTTCCGCTCCTATTTGTATGGCTGTAGCACACCCACCTGGGCTCGTTGTGGAACTGCAGGCTTTATCGGCATTACAGACCTGATGCAACCCAATTTCCCCTTTATTATCAGAGATATAGAGGCATCAGGGAACTGAAGTCGAACTGTCGAAAAAAAATAAATTGAAACAACATATTACATAACGCTCTGGTGCATTGACAAACACCACAACATGCATAAAAGTGGTCTGTGTTAAAAAAACAATTGACGCACCCACCGAACAAGGGAGACGCCATTTAATCATTTTCTATACAGAGGATGAAATTAGGTTTCTGAATGTAATTACAAGAGATATTCATGCATAACCTTAGAACAAATGAGCAGCATGTTGAGTAAGGGAACAGGGCTTCTGTTGGCTTCACTTTGCTTGAGGATAGAACTGTGTGTTTAATATTGGAGTTGTAGTATGCATGATGCGCTAAATGAAGTACAAATAATAATAATTAAAAGGCCACTTGCACTAATGTACCACTGTTGACCAAAATGGTAACACATTGCACTAGCATGCAATTTCTTTTGCTAATACTTCTATTAAGCCACTTTCTCCTCATGTTTTGATAACTGATAATGTTTCAGTGAAAGCAATTTCAGTGACCTTCCTACCTCAAAATTATAAAAAAGAGTTGAGCAATAAGAAAAAGACGGCAATTTAGTTATGACAAACAGTAGTTATTTTGTTGTTCTGGTTTAAAACTAATACAGTAAATTCAAATTCTTTCATTTGAACAAATCTTGTTGATTTAAACTCAAATAATCTCTGACTGGTTCTTGAACATGAGTTCACTGTGCTCAATTGGCATCCACAGTCACCAGGTCTCAATCCAGGAGAGCACTTATGAGATGCGGTAGAACACGTGATTCGTAACATGAATCTGTAACTACGTGATGCCATCATGTCACATTGGATCAAAATCCATGAAGAATGCTTCTAGCGCTTTGTTAAGTTTAAGCGTAAACCTGTGCCTGCATCACTCAGACACCCAGACCCCACCTCAAGGAGCACACACACAGCATTCAACTTTAATTATGGAATCAGATGACATTTTGTATGAAAGATACAAGCGAAAGATCTTACATGGATATGACTTCAAGTATATATATTAGTTAACGGGCTTGAGGTACTCAAGGATTTGGTGGTCTGTGAGGACAATGCCCATATGACCTAGTCCTAGTCTTTTGTTGCCTCTGTCCCAACTTTTTTTGCAGGCGTCAAATTCCAAGTGAGTGAACATTTGCAAAAAACAATTAAGTTTATCCATTTAAACATTAAATATCTTGTCTTTGTAGTGTATTTATTTGAATATGGGTTGAAAATGATTTGCAAATCATTGTATTCTGTTCTTATTTCTGGTTTTATACAACGTACAAACTTTCTTGGATTTAAGGTTGTAGGTTTATTTATATAGTATAGCCTACATATAATTTGCTGTCAAACCACATTGTTTATTAGCCAAAATGGTACTATAAACTCTCAAAAATAATATACTTTGATATGTATGCGCTTATAAATGCATATGAATGAATGAATTTAAGTGCCAGTGCATTTCAGAAATGATCATGTGTATTTTACTCCAATGCTACTCATTTTTTTATAAAGATTTCACGAATGAGGTCCAATATGCATAAATTCAGTTTGAAGAAAATATCTGTCTCACCGCTTAATGTGCATGAATGCATCATACATTTTCAGTAATAATTTTACATTTTAATAATAATTTTTATGGTTTCTAACATACATTTAAGTTACAAATGTCCAGTAGTATTTTCCTGGCACCATTTTTGCTTATTAAGTTCACAATGCTCCCTGGTGCCATCTATAACCGAAACATTTTGTTGGTTCTCAAGTAACACTGGTGTACTTAAGAATCATGTAGGAGTTCGGACTGTGATCTGTATGTTGTATGTTCGGACTGTGTGCTCAACAAGTTTTCTGGTCTGGAATACTACCACTTAGAACCACCCAGGGACATTGCTGTCCCACTGCAGGGCATTGTTTGGACAAGACCATATTACACATTTTGGAAACAGAGAAGTTTGGCCTAACCACTTGAACACTAGCAAGGTGTTAATTTTTTGTCCTCTCTATTCAAAATATAACTCAAACTCAAATGTCAAAGACACAATTTGAGCTGCACTGGTTCAGTACAGGGTACAAGTACAGGGATGAAAAGTCATGGATGTTTCACATAACCTTACACAGTGCGACACAGAAGACACTCTGGTAGCCATATTTGAAAGTGAACATGAAGCTGCAGAATAATATTTTTATTAAGCCTGTGAAACTATCTGGTGTTTGTGGGGCAGATTTCATTCCTCAAAAACAGAATTCTTTTAGTTACGGCATCCCGCTGAACCACATTTGACTGACAGATTTCATATAGAAACCATAAGCCATTGCATGGCACCCTACTTATATATTGTGCTATGCTGTCAAATGGTTCAGTGTTATACTCATTTGCTTTTGACAATGGATTGGAAATACAGTAATATGAAATAACCATTTAATATATAGAAAACAATACCTTAGCAATCTGTAGGTCAAAAAGATGTTTTATGATACAGGCTTATGAAGTAACAGTGCGGTCACAATCCAATCCCACTTGCATTCATCTTAGATGGTCAATATGTAGTTCTGGTAATGAACAGACAGCGGCAACACTGAGCTGAAGATTGTACTGTACTTAAAAATCTCTCCTTCCAGACAGGTGCCTTATATTGCAGAGTATTTTTGCATATATAACTTTGATATTTTATATATGATTTATATTTTTTCATTGCACATTTTGCCATTGTCAATTATAAGAACATATCAGAAAGGTTCAGTGTGCTGGATTATATAGTGCACAATGGAGTAGTCCAAATTTGAACAACCAGACGATGCAATGAAATTTATTGCTATTACTGCCATTACTTGGTCCAGATCCTTAGTCTTGATCCCTGGAACTCCTGAGTTTAATGTTTTCCCTTTGTCTGTATGGCTTTCCTTCAAGTACTCTGCTTTCCTCCCACATTCCAAAGACATAAGTTGGGCCAACTGATGTCTTTAAAACGTTCCATCGTGAGTGAGTGTGTGTTAGTGTGAGAAATCCTGCATGAATATGCACTTGGATGGATTGATACATTGTGTTGGTTCCTGCCTTGTGCGTGTTTCTGGTTCAGGCTTTTTGAATTACTGTGAATTGGATTGAAAAATGATATTACATGTATGTACATACTGTATATGATTAGACAGCAATGCTGCTGGAGGTTTTTTTTTTACTTAGTGTGCAAGCTATTAGATACTGTACATCTAACAAATTGCTCCACCTTGTAGCTGTAAAGTCAGAAATAGCATCTTTTGTTGCACAGTTTGTATTAGTCATCCTGTAATCGTTCCCAGGGTTCACAGGATGCTGGAAGCTGAGTATTTTGGGTTGGTGGACTATTTTCAGTTCAGCAATGATGCTGATGTGTTTAAAAACAGCACTGTTTAATCTATTCATATGTAAACATAACGCACACTAACAAACCCTGACCACATGAGTGTCACTGCAGTGCTGAAAATTACCGAGAAAAAGCAGGTAGTTTTTTACCAGTCGCACAGCAATTGGCATGGTTACTTCAAAGCTCCAGAATCCCTGCTTCAACTTCGGAAGTTTGAATGTCCTTCACTTGTCTTTGTGGTTTTAATCTTGGTACTCTGGTTTTCTTCCACAGACATGGATTAGGTTAACTGAGTAAATGGTATGGTGTGAGCATGTATTACAGGTTTTGATGCTACCTTTTTCTTTTTGTGAAATGGTGACTGCAGCTGATACAATGTTAAATAAATATAACCCCATCCCCTTCCCCTTGTGTAAAGGAAAACAATCCAAGAAGCAAAGTTGGCATGCTGAAACACTAGAGGCACAGCATCCAATCTGGCTTTGATGGCTTCATTCATTCCAAGAAGGAATTAAGGTGTTTTTAACTGAATATTCTGATTTGGTTGCATGCATTAGAAAACAAACAGCATTCAAGGGTACAAGTGGCTTTGTTTAGCCTTACCTTTTATAATCTCTCATGAAAAATGAACTTTATAGGGGAAGTACTGCTGCATTACACAGGCCCCTTAAAGAGCTCAGAGAGAGACTCAGAGAAACTTCGCACCTCACTAGATGCACCTATAAATAGAGGCCATCTGTCCTTCAGCTCGGTTACAACCAGATTCCTTATAAAGTCGCTACGGTGTGGTGGGTGAGTAAATAAGTGAAGGGACCCACATTAGAAATCACATTATCCATGACACACTAAAACTGGACTTATTCCTTGTGGTGTGTCCAGGTTTTCAGACTCAGGACCAGGATAATGTACAGTGGGGAAAATAAGTATTTGACACTGTCGATTTTGAAAAACCAATTGTATTGGTTAATTTGTATTTTGTTGCATTAAATAACTGTTTGATACAACAGAAAAACAAAACTTAATATTTGGTACAGAAAACTTTCTTCACAATTTACAGACATCAGTTCTTGACCATGATTGTGGCTCACTCCTCCATATAGATTTTCTCCAGATCTTTCAGGTTTGGGGGCTATTGCTAGGGAATTTGCTGGAATACCCAGCCACAACCCATCTTCAATCCTCCCTTCAATAACGTGCAGTCGTTCTGTCCCACTCACAAAAAAGCAATCCCCAATGTATGATGATTCCACCACCATGCTCCATACCAAAAAGCTCTGTTTTGGTCTCATCTGACCATGTGGCCTTCTCAGCATAGTGTTATACTAACAGTCATCTTTGAGACTATAGTCCCAGCTCTCTTCAGGTCATTGACCGGGTCCACCCATGTAGTTCTGGGTTGATTCTGGACTCTTTTTCAGAATCATTCTTATCCCACTAGGTGAGATCTTGGATGGAGCCCAAACTGAGAATAAAGTACAGTAAGAAAAAATTTGGCACAATTTGGCCATTCTCACTTAGGAATTACTCACTTTTGTTGCCAGTGGTTTAGACATTAATGGCTGTGTTAAGTTATTTTAAGGGCACACTCAATTTATACTGTTATACAAGATGTAGACAGAAATGTGAGGGGTTCCTCACTGTAATGAGGACCTGAGGGACTGTAATTGCTCTACTGGTGGCCTAAGATTTTTGCACAGTACTATATGTGCCCATAAACTACTGGACTTAAATAACAGTAATATTAGCAAACAAGCAGTGATGAAGGGGAGCTAGTTTATCTCTTCAAAGTAAATATCAGCTTGTATTATTTGTCCAAATGTACACAATATCACTTAAACATATGTCGGCAAGTGCAGTCCTGGTCTAATAATTGTAAAGAAGTACAGATACAAGACACCCAAACCTCAATTTACTGAAAAAGAATTTGGAATTGAAGGCAGCATTGTATAGCCTATACTGTATAGGATGTTATCTAAGAAACATGGCCAGTTTGGGACATGGCCCACTCTAAACTTGAGGCATTCCGTAGTGTTATTAAAGCAAGACATTACAGGATTAAATATTTTATTTCACCAATTTCCAGATCTTATTTGATATTTATGAACATATTTGATCACTGGTTCCTCATTGTGATTATTCTTGCAACCTTGATTAAACTTATTACTTAATGACATCAAGAAATAGCATTACTTATTTGTCATTATGTCCACCATCATGTCCACCATTAAATAGTTTGGTTTTGTAAATCAGAAATAATAATTGAGGAATGTAGTTCTCTGATTTCTTCACCATAATTACTTAACTGTTCAGCTAAGTTATGGTTTTCATATTAATAGAGACATTACTGAGTTTTTGTTCTAACTTAAATGGAGACTAACTACTTGGTACTACAAAGAATTCCTGTGTGGCTAAAATTACTCCCATGTGCTCAGCTGGTCTGTAAGTATATTGTGCAAAGGTTATCCTGAATACCTTCCACAGATTCCGGTAGGTGAATTATGTGACTCTAAAAAAGACACTATAGCAAATGCTGTCATAGACAGTGAGGCAATGATGGTTCTATGTCCATTTATAATTATGTATTATAAGTCACATATATGATTGTTTGCTGGCAAAATGCAAGAATGCAAAAAAAAATAAAACTCAAAAATTCCCTAAGGAAACAAAGCCATAGACAGACTATAGAGGGACATAAAACAGTGTATATACCTATAGTTAGCTGGATAGCACAATTATGTATAAAACTATTCCAAACCAAAATACAACACACACGGTCTGGTATAGTTATAGATTATTAACATTTGAATCTACATCGACACAATGCAAGATTATGCATACCTGATAACTGTGCAAATGATAATGACTCAATACTTGGTGTACTAAATATGTTGGAAAGGAAGAAGGTCATGTACCACCAAAAGGAAAATAAAGGATCTTTCTGGTGAATGCATAGCTTTACACCAGAACCCATAATTATAAGAGTGATTATACTTGTCCAGGATTCATTTAAGATTTATAATAGCTACAATTAGCCATATATAGGCTGAAAATTATAATCTTTTATCTTACTTCCCGGAGCAAGTTTCACTTGATGAGCACAAACTGTTTTATCCTTCTGCAAATGATTCCCTCATTATATATCTCAAAATATACATTCTAAACAGGTGTTTTAACCCTCCTGTTGTGTTCTGGTTAATTTCAGCTATTTGTTTCATCTAGTAAAAACATTAGTTTTGTCACCTGATAAATATCCACTAAAGTGTAACTTTGGCAAGTTGGCAAAGAGAGAAAACTTCATTGAAATAGCTTACAAATATTCTAAATATGACTGGGAAAGAAGTTGCATATGTGGTGTGAATAACAGTAAAAACAAAAGGCTTTGTAAAACTATTATATGATAGTTCAGCCAAATTTAACAACACTCATTAAGGACGAAATACTTTAATTCAGCACATTGAGTGTTATACTTCTTAATTATTGCAGTGGGGCATATTATCTAACATAGATTTTCATATACTGTAGGTGGAAAACATGAATGCTATGTAAGCTATTTATTGATAAAAGCATTATATCGTGACAAATATACTAACCCTACCAGCATGAAGTGTATCCAAAACAGCACTTTTAGAAAGTATTATCATGTTTTATGACTTACTTTGAGGTTGTTCATAAATATTATAAATAATATTATGTTATTGTTTTTACAACCTGAAAATGTTCTCACACTCATTAATCACTTTATCAGTTTCACTTTCTTGCTTCTACACTTATTGTTTATTTTATACATTCCACATACAATAAAGAAACACCTTGTTCAACAATTATAAACTGCAGTCCATTGGTTTGTCTACATACTTTGTTCTGCTCTCTAATTAACCCAGGCACCCACAGGACCACCACAGATCAGGTGTAGTGTCGTAGTTTTTGTTGTACTAGTATGAGTGGATCACTGAGAGAAGTGCTGCTGGATGCACTCCAGTGTCATTGCTGGATGGAAAGTCCGCCTACCTAAATGATCAGTTTATAACAATCATACCACCAAAACTCATTGCAGTGCTGAGAATGATCCTGCACCCAAATATTACCTGATATGTGGGGGCCCTGTCCATTAGAAAACAGAGCAAATTGGACTGTAACTGTGGAACTCTAAAGTGCATCTATATGTTAAGTGGAATTGAAAGACTTGACAGTATGTGTAGAAATAAACTGGTGTACCTGATAAAGTGATCGTAAGTGTGCAGTCAATAAATGGTAATATATTTAACTCAAATCACTAAGACAATGTGATTTTTTTGTTTGTTTTGTAAAAAAAAAAAGAGTAAATATAGTTTTAGATAGTTTTCTCAAGACTTTATTAGAGATTCATTATGAGCTATGTGAATTTGTTATGTTTAATGAGGAGTCACTGCCAAGTAAGTCTTTATTAAATCTATGATTTTCTCCATTAAAAAAGAAAATAATAAAGTACTTGTTCAAAAAAATATGGGAAATTTAATTAGGGGACATTTGGACTATCAAATTGCCAAATGCATTCTTTGCTCAATAATGTTTGGTAGTTTAGCTACTGTACTTTTGTGTGACCGCTGCAAGGAGTCATGTAGTCATGTGCCATCTGTGTGTGAAACCTCAATCTGCCTCCAGGTCATGTGCTATGTCCGCACTTAGTTAGTATAGTATCAATTAAAGCAACAGCATCCCACTTTACACTTACTTGACCTAATTAGGGCCTCAGGGAGGGTTTGGAGCTCGGAACTCGGAATTGACTGGGAGCTGTCTGAGTTACACCCAATATTCAAACCAGTCCCTCTTACCAATTTATACCAGTACAGCAGTGACTGGCAACAGTCTGAGATCATTAGCTTTCTATTTCTTACTCTTTTGTCTAATTGAATATAATCTCAAATTACAAATCATGTAATCAGCATAACAATTTGAGTGGAAAGTTAAATATTTTAATATATTTTAGAATTGATTAGTATATGGTATGTTAACATTTTTAATGTTAATATCGTGCACTTAAGCTGCCATGGATTTCTCAAGACCGATGTGCAAAATCTTATGATCCGTGCAATTCTAGCATAACCTCAAAATATTTATATATTTATAAATTATAAATATTTTTTAGGTCAGGTGACTATGGGGGAAAGTCTTCTTTAGTCTCTGGAAAATGGCATCACCAGAGTGCCTGGGTTCCAACTTGAGGCAGCATAAGTGTTGCGTGGTGCAGTTTTGTTTACCACTTAAATGGGGCAGGTTGCATCAGGAAGAACATCCAGCATAACACCTGTGAATGAAATGAAAAAAAAAATGAATGAATGAATAAATGAATGAATGAATGATTTACCTTTGTCATTGCACATTGTAATACGATAAAATACAATTTAATCAAATAAGATAAAGTAAGCTAATCTATTATGCAGGTGGTTTGCTGTGGTGACCCTTGGGGTCAGCCAAAATAGTATTTACTGTAATAAAATAAATATAATTTTTTATTTTATTAAAATAATATTTTTTATTTTATATAAACACATATATGTCTCTCTGTCAGAAAACTATTCCTGTGTACCGTCTGACACTGGTGGAGGACTGACACAAACTGCAACAATAGATGAGCTATGTCTCTGGTTTTATATCTACAAGGTTGAGCAACATGGCAGCTGTTCCAACACAATGAGCAGTAAGTAAACACAGTGTTTAAAAATGCCACCAGCACTGCTGTGTCCACGGCTGAGCACGCCTGATTCACCCAACAGAACAGAGTAAAGGAGACTAAAGTATGTTGAGAAACATATGGTATATATTTGTGTTTATAGGTACTACAAGGCTTCTCGCATTGCATGGTGGCACAATACCATTAAATCTTCTTCTAGATAATATCATTTCAATTGGCATTTTTAGGCATGCAGCTATTCTATAGCCTTTTGGCCGATTCATGAAGACCAACACCCTTGTCTCATTGTATTAACGCATTTTAACCTTAGCCATGTTAATAAATAACTAAAGACATTTTACGTTCTGCAATTCAATACCCCCTGTGCTTTCTTGTGCACAGGTATATCACATTAAAACTTAAACATAAGATGTGTATTGTCTGTGTAAGAACCCTTCACTTTGTGCGTCTACCTTGCTGCATTGTTAGAAAAGTCAAAGCTCTTTCAGGCTCCTGGATACTGTTAAAGTCACTTAAAAGGTTTCAAAGCAGTTGGACAGGTGCAGGAACTCCTAAAGGAAAATTGTGGGTGGTGAATGTTGGTGACATCTGAGACGAAGCAGTTTTCACTGGCAATGCCTCTTCTAGAAGAGGTCAGAGAAAGCAATGAGAGAGGGAGGAATGTCTTTGGCCTCTTCCTTCTCAGATTTAGACGCATTTAGAAATGTGGGAGGATCCATCTTACACCCCAGTGGCCCTTCTGTGGCAAGAGGCTAGAGCAGATGAGAGATCTAGAAGACATGTGCCTCTCTAGAGTCACTATAAAAGACAATGCTCACTACCCCTAAATGATTCAAATTCTAACAATTCACCATTAGGACCTAATGAAAGCCATGATGATATCAGACAGCATTAAGTAAATAAAGGTACCTATGCATTGCCATTCACTTTAACTTAAGCTCCAGTACTTACTAACTTAACAGAGCTTTATCTCAAACTTGTTCAGTCAGACGGTGAGTCGCTGATTCTGCTGACCTGTATCACTTCCAAATCTCTATTTCCTAAGGGTCCCTCTTCCCATGGGTCTCTCTTCTGTACCCACTTTCCAGTGAATGGATGCTAACTTGAGATCTTGAGCTTTCTTAGGCTGGCAATATGCCTAGAAAGCCTTAAGCGTTGCTTTTCTTCAAATTTTGCTCTTTATGTGCCCTTCAAATTAAGCAAAATCTTAAGACCTCCTTGATTTGTAAACCATTTTGCTTCTGTTTAATTATTGCAATTAAATAATTGCCAATATAATTACCCATTAATAGTGTTAGCCTTATTATGTCTTAATATATAATTCAGAGCATATGTGTATATTTAAGCTATGGATTTAAGTGTGTTTTTTAATTTAGTAAGTAAAAGGCAAACTTTCAGCATTTAAGGAAAGAACTGGTGACTTAACCACTTGAAAATATTTTTTAACCTAGCAGTGTCCACTTCCAAAACCACAGAGCAAAAATAATGTGTGCCCTATTTATTCCCTTTTATGGTTTTGATTCTAAATTACATTCCCCACATAACTCGTCCAAATCTAAATATGCACCTATATTTGGACACCGCTTCCTGTGACGTATGCGTTACACTCCTGCTAAACACACAAGCATGCTTACACTCTCTTTCTATCCCTCTCTGTGATTGGTCAGGCAGGTTTCAAAACCTAAAATCATCATCCCTTATTTAAAACTCCTCCAAAAATTCTTGATAATATATCGAGTGAGGGTGGGGCCTATGTGGGTGTAATACTGTGTTGGGTTAGCAATACTGTATACTGTGTTAGTTATTGGGTATTAGGTATTAGGTGATTTGATGTATATTAAAAAAAACATCCTCAGTCACTGGAGGTAGCTGCAGAGAATATACAATCGCAGATCACTTTAATAGGTACTTCTCTTTTTTACACTCATTGTTCTCTTTAATTGCCTCCACTTACCATATAAGTACTTTGCAATTCCACATAAGTGAAAATTGGGACAGTATAAAAAAGCATATAAAATTCATGTTCCTTACATTTACGTTTTTATTTAAGACAATATGAACCAGAAATAGTTCATGTTTTGTCTGGTTAACTTAGTTTAATTTGTCAATAAACATCCAGCTCGTCATTTCAGGACTGTAGCACATTCCAAAAAAGAATTATAAAATACTTTTACCATTTTGTACTGTTGCCATTCCTTTACATCACATTATCTAAAAGATTTTGCATGATGCTTCTTTTTGCAGAGTAAAATTGTAAATGCCATTTGTGAATGTGACTGTAGTGCTTGACAAAGGTTTGCTTAAGAAACCCTTTGCCATCCGCTATTGTTGAATGGCAGTTCTTAATGTAGTGCCATCTGAGGGATTGTTGATCACTCACATTCAGCTAAAGCATGGCCTTAAGGTACTAACATTCCTCCTGATTCCTTGAATTGTTTACTAATATAACTCATCGTGTGAGTAGGAACCAGTTTATATTGTTATAAGTTAGAGATAATATACAGGTAGTGGGGCGACAAACAAATGAGTACTACTTATAATAGGAAAGGCATATGCACTTATGGATGGCATTTAAAGCTTGTGTAGCAGAAAGAAAAATAAGTAGTTTACCCATAAAGCAAATATTAATAACTGAAAACAAACAGTCCCTAAACATGAGCTAACAAACAAGCATGTAAGTAACAATTAAGGTCGTTCTTCTCTCTCTCTATCTCTCTCTCTCTCTCTCTCTCTCTCTCTCTCTCTCTCTCTCTCTCTCTCTCTCAAGGATCTGCAGCATTGAGGGCTGTTGAGGTCACCAGCTGTTTATATTCTCAACATATGAAGTTAAACGGCAAATTTCTATTTCCCATTACAATTTATTATAATTATTAATTATAAATAATAAATAATTAATAAATAATTATAATTATAAAGACCATGGTTGTTACCATCCTGAATGGCTGGTTCATTAAACCACACATATCTGTACTGTTAATGTATTTGTGCAGGGAATTTGTACAGCTGTGTATTCAGGGCTCTATGTGATTCTGTAAGGTTTTGAAATATTGATAAGTGAGTAAGTAAGAAAGCTTTATTTATAAGGCACCCTTTACACAACCCGCGTTGACCAAAGTCCTGTACATACAAATGTCAAATGATTACAAATGAATACATACAACCAAAACACAGGTAAAATAAATCATATAATTAAAATAAGTAACAAACTAATTAACTTAACTAACTAAACTAACTAAAAATTAAGCAATAATTAATCGCATTACCAACGTAACACTCACTATTCAAAAGCAAGTTTATATAAATTAGTCTTTAGAGCTCATAAAAAAACAAGATCAATGAAGTTTATTAGACTGTTCCAAAGTCTTAGACCATAGGAACAACCAACAAATTCTGTAATAAGGATCTCAGAGAGTGCTACATGATTTTGGATGTGAAAAAATCAGCAGAACTGCATCTATTGAGTGCTTTAAAAACAAATAAAAGCACTTTAAACTGTATCATATATTCGATTGGTAGCCTTATGAAGTTAGGCAAGGACTGGAGTAATATGTTCCCTTTTCTTGGTTCCAGTCCACAATATGCGTGCAGCATTCTGATCTTACTGTAAATTTTGTATTAGAAACAGGTTAATCCCAATGTATAAAGAATTAAAGAAGTCTATTTGAAAAAAAAGAAAGCAATCATTACTTTCTAAAGGTCAGATAAACTGAGGTCTGAACTGAACTGAAGACTCAACACATAAATGACAAAAGTTATTAAAAAACATTGTTAATGAGATGGGGAATACCAAAAATAATAATCTCTGTTTTGCTTTCATTCAGGTGTAGGAAATCAAGCATCCACTTTTTGATGTCCACAGTAAAAATCTTGAGAGAGATCTAGGAGCCATTGTCATAGAGTGGATGATACAATTCTATGTCATGAGCATAAAAATGAAAGTTGACATTGTGCTAACAATTAGGCCTAAAAGTATCATGTAAAATGAAAAGAGGATGGGCTCTAATTTGGACCCTTGTGAAACACCACACATTAGCTTAGGAGTTGCCCATGTTTACTGAAAAAGTCCTATGTTCATGCTAGGACCTAAACGACCTCCGGGCCACACCTTGTAGCCCCACCTACTCTTTTAAATGTCCAATAAGTATGCTATGATCAGTTTTGCCAAAAGCAAAGCATAGATTCAATAACATAAGGATTACACAATATTCTGAATCGCCAGACAATTAAAGGTAATTTGTCACCTTAAAGAAGGTAGATTCAGTGCTTTGTATGCATTACCTTAAAAACAGGCATTTTTTTTATTTGAAACATTTCAAAAACATTAAAAAAGTAATTAAAAAATAGCTTAGTAAGTAAATTACTTTTGGAAACTGGGCTATTGTTACTAACCATTGTAGCATCACGATTCAGCTTTTTAAGGAGTTACTACAGCATGTGTAAAAACTGCAGGAACCACACTAGTATCTAGGAAACTAGTTGTCTGGGTGCAAAAATAAATGCTGGATATTGACTGAAAATAGGTGTATTGCTGGCTATTTAGTGCAAGGGGTGTGTTACTGAGACCCTGAACACACAGTGAGTAGTATTACTTGGTATTTTGAAGAAAGGAGTGCAACAGCTGCTAAGTTTGAAGGGTCTGAAATAGACATGTAATTGTATTCCAGCATCATGTGTGTCTTTTGGAAAGTGAAATAAGTCTGGACTTATCATTTTTCATAAAGAACCCTACACAAATGCTGCAATCTAAGTGGGGAAATGTAGGTGTTACTGAGGCATTTACTTTGGCCCTCCCAAACCAGCATAGGATATACACTGTAAAATATTCAGTGGTACATGATATGATGTTATTCTAAGTTGTAGGAGCAAATTTAAATCAGCAGCTCTTCACTTGAGCCTGGTGAGCTTCTTGTAACTACCTACTCAGTGACAGCTGGTTCTTATATTCATGTACTCAGAATCAAAAATATTTGTATACAAAGTTTCCTATAGTGACTCTTGACACGTTCACCTGTTACTCCAAATAGGCTCTGTTCTCTTCCTTCTCATTCTGTGTCTTAATCCTCCTCCCATGTCCATTTAAAGACCACAGGCCCACCCCTCAGCTCTCTTCATCCAATCCAACTACATACCTTGAAAAAAGCATGAAGGAAAACAGGGGCGCATATATACTTCCATGCTTTTTGTGAGAGTGCTGAGCATCCTCCAGGTCGTGGTCCACTAGCTCCTCAGTAGTGAAATACACTCATTAACCAACAATGGCACCCAAGAAGGACGCTAAGAAGCCCGAGCCTGCAAAGAAGGCCGAGCCTGCACCTGCACCCGCTCCTGAACCTGAGGCCAAACCCAAAGCAGCAGCAGTTGATTTGTCTGCAGTCAAGGTAAACAAATGAATGAAAAGTATAGAAATAGTTTAATAAACCAGACATCCTAAACAATGAACACTGATCATATACTGAATTAACATTTAGAGCGTAAATTAGTGCTGGATTTACATGTATAATTAAGTTGTGTTCATAGCTATTTATATGGTTGTGTTTACATTGCACAAATTAGCTAAAAAACCAGACGATAGAATCTGTTAAGATAGATTGTAAAAAATGCATGTTTAAATCTGACAATACATGTGACCAAAAATGGTTTAAAGTGACAATCGTTGCTTGGTCTGCTATAAAAATGGCAAGTTGGTCTAAGCATTCATTTTATTAACTGATTAATCAAAAGCTGTGAAACTAAAATGAAAAAATTGGTATTACAGATTACCTGACATGATAAAATGTCAAAATTACAATTAATTAATTCAATTAATTTAAAAAAATTTAAAGAATCAGCACCATGGATAGTTCAATTAACCATGACTACACCATTCTAAAGCATTAAATGACTGTCACTTGGCCACACTCCCAGCTTTGGTGACTTTACAGTGAGGACTCTTTTGGGTGCAACATGTAACCAAATGTAGACAAGTTTAAGTCACCCAAAGAAGGACCTCCCCTGGTAAGGTTACTGTCGTAGAAAAGCTAAATTAGGCACAGAGGGAGACACAGCTTACCTCTTTCAAGGAGACTGATTGCCAAGCAATGTATTTATAGCATTCAAGACACAATTTCATTAATCTTTTAACAGTAATTGATTGCCATGATATCACTGTACTGTATTTCAAATATTCCAGGACATTTCAAACGTTTTTTTTGTTCTGGCACTGCTTTAAACATATATACAACATACAACATATATAAAACTTATACAATCTCATAATCTCATATAGTGATTATATGATGAAACAACATTTCTTATATAGTCTTATCCAACTTTCCAACACTGGAACAATAGTATGTATGGGACACAGTACTACTAGAATTCTAGAATAACTTAGTAAGTAATTCTAGCTTTTTACACTTTCTGAACATTTTTAGGAATATTCTGGGGGATGTTTCACTGTTTAAAAAGTAGGTTTTCTCTTAAAGGACTAGTTATCCATGCTTAGAAATATCTTTGACCAAAAAAGGCTGAAAAGGCCCCCCACAAGCCCAAAACAGTTGCCCTTAGACTTTCAGCATAAATGTGTTTTTAATCAATGTGTGCATACTTTTCTAAGTAGAGGAAATCTTGTTAATGTGATTGCATACGGTAATACATTTCAGCTGCAGGGGATAAAGATCAGACTTAAAACATGGATCTATTCTCTCATCACATTTGATCATAACTTGTAATTAATATATTGTCTGTCACTCTGCAGGTGGAGTTCACCCCGGACCAGCTGGAGGGTAAGTTTATGAACCTAACTTACAAACAAAGTTTAGTTTTGTTGTTGGCATCTTTGCTGTTGTTGCTTTAAGCTTTCCAGTGGATTTATGGTTGAGTGAATCCACTAAACCTATGTTATTACCGTGTTGACACGTCAAGTTGAATAGAAATGTCATACAAATTGTTGCATTGTGGCATTGTTGCTGTGGTAACCAGACATCATTATTATATTAAATAAAAAAAATTAACAGTATATAGTAAACAATTCCAAAAGGTACTTTTAATGAAAAATAAATAGTCCATTTCTAGCCACAGAGGCTATAGAGTGAGCATTTGTTAGATAGATAAATGCCCCCCTAACCCAGTGGGAAGCCAATCTTCAAATGGTGTTAGTTACGCACAGGTCAGCATTCCTGCTTTTACGTGGCTTACTTAGACATGCTTGTGCCTTTATATGGATGGAGTTATATTTGTAGGAGTGGATATCAATTCCAAGTCAGTGCCTTAGACGTCTCCGGCATTCTGTCAGGGGCAGAAGGCTCTGCGCTGAATTTATAATTGTTCCCAGCTCACTTACCAGTCAGCCCATAGCAAAGCCTTGGGTAATGGCTCAGCCTCAGGATTGCACGGTGAAAGCCTTCTGGGAGAATGCATGCAGCTGTTGGTCTTAATTTGCAGAGATCAATGAGTGAGATATTTCCCCCATGGCACACATTGTTCTCTAACCTGACTAAGGCTAAGGCTTAGATTTCGTATCAATATTACAAAAATGCATCTCTCTAGACCCAATATTGTCATATTAATCATATCATAGTCGTAGCTTAAGCAGTACTAGCCAAACTACAGTGAAAGTATCTTTTGGAGATGTAAGATAATTGGCAAGGACTTTTTTTCAGATAAATATTACATTTTGATTACTTTACCATGCATGCATGCTTGTTTGCATTAGAACCGTAAATCAGAAAAGAAGGTTGGTACAGTATGGAAGATGCTAAAAAAGAAATATAAAATACCTTATATGCTGGACAGAAAGACTTGTGTATATATACTGTGTATAACCCCTGAAATTAGCATGAGCATTATGAGCATTAGCATGCCCTGGATAGTGCGTCAATCTGTCACAGGGCTAGGTCAATGTTGCAGCTCTGAGGGATGTTCACCTAATCCACACTCATTCCCTTAGACACAGCCATTTGTTACTCTGTGCTAAAATGACCCAGATGGAATATACAGCAAAGACTCAAACCCATTTCCCTGTAGTGATTTCTGCACAAGTTTCAGCCACCAATAACTTTATTGTACCACTAGGCAGTGGACACCTACAGAGAGTGAATCTGCATGGTGGCACAGACTACACCTGCCATTTATACCCACAATCTTTGCCAGCCCCACTGTCAGCTAATGGAGTTGCTGCTGCACCAATGACACAATTTCTTCTACCCAAACTTCCCTTCCTGAAGACACAGCCAGTTGTGTCCATGTTGCATCCAGCTAGGCAGGTGGAACAACTGAGACTTTAACAAGGAGTTTAAATAAATATTTTAAGCTAAAATGGCATGTGTATTATTATATCAAGAGGTTCTGGGGGGTTAAATGCATTGTAGTCTAAAAATATATATATGTATAGTCTAATAAAACATATATTTTATTTTATTTCTTCAGACTACAGGGAAGCCTTTGGTCTCTTCGACAGAATCGGTGACAGCAAGGTTGCCTACAACCAGATTGCTGACATCATGCGTGCTCTGGGCCAAAACCCCACCAACAAGGAAGTGAACCAGATCCTGGGCAACCCAACTGCTGATGGTATGACCAATTTTTATTCAAATATTAAAACACTCTTGAAAATATTTTTAAAATGAGACCTGTCAAGAAACTTTACTTATAAATTACAAATTAACACGATCACAAAAAGCAGTTCTCTTTCTCCTTAGAAGGAATATTAGTGATCAGCACTTAATACAGTTCCAGCTGTTGAGGGTTAAGGGTTTTTTTTTTAAAGATTCATGAAATTGTGTCTTGAATGCTATAAATACATTGCTTGGCAATAAGTCTCCTTGAAAGAGGTAAGCTGTGTCTCCCTCTGTGCTTAATTTAAGGGATCAATGTCCATGTAGGTGATCACTGTCAATGGCAATGGCCACTCTTTCACTATAAATTATTTTATTTATTAATGATTTCTATTTCATTCAAAAACAAATATTTTTATATTGTTTGTGCTAATATGTTTCACTGTTTTAGTAGCACTCTGAAAAATGTGCACTCTGCACTTTACTAACTTTGACACTGTGCTTTATTAAAAATGTGGATGGGATATATCAACCACTTAGGTTATTATTTTGCAGTTCTGCTATTTAATTTAATATTTATTGATTTTAGTGTTGGAAATTTGTACTTTTATAAGGTAATTTATTAGTTATATGAATATAATTAAATGCTATTTCAAATTAATTAATTACATTTTATTTCATTTAAAATATTTTATTGTTTATTCCTATGTATTAAAATTTCTGTTTTTTAATTTGAATTAGCTGCATTTCATATTGCTGTATTTCAAAAATGTTACGTTACATGTGAGAAATTGCGTGTATTAAACAAAAGTGCCCTACCTAAAACTGCAAATAAATAAATAAATAAATAATAATAAGTTTTTACTGGTCCTGAAAATGTCATTTGTCAGAAAATTGAACAACACTGATTTTAGTTTAGTCCTGGTATTTGTTTATTTTAGTGATGGTATGCTCCAGTTTCCGCTCATTTACATTGACGTCATTTAGCAAAGCGACATACAACTGATACAATCCTACAGTTCAAGTAATTGTGGGTTAAGGGTCTTGCAAAAACCGCTAGGCTACCACAGTTCCTCACAGTCCAAAGGCATGTGTGATAGGCTAATTTGTGATTCTAGCTTTTTGTGATTCCAGCTTTTCTCTAGTTTGTGAGTGAATGTACCCTATGGCAGATTAGTTGCTCTGTCGAGGGTTGCTCCTGCCTTCTTCAGGATTAAGTGTGAAAGAAATTTAATGAGTAAATGAAAATGAATGGTTGACTTACACAATAAAAAAACTAGCTATGCTTAATAACATTTTTCCCTGTCCTGCAACTTAATCGCTTACCCTCTACTCTTCACAGATATGGCCAACAAAAGAGTGGAGTTTGAGGCTTTCCTGCCTATGTTGCAGTATGTGGTGAACAGCCCCAACAAGGGTACATTTGAGGACTATGTTGAGGGTCTTCGTGTCTTTGATAAAGAGGGTAACGGTACAGTGATGGGTGCTGAGCTGCGCATTGTCCTCTCAACACTGGGTAAGAGTCTGAATAATCCAACGCTTTTTAGCCCTTATTAAATAGATTGGCTAAAAACATCCAAAACCTCAAATTTAGTGGTATTTACTGTTTTATTTGTACTTGTGCTATAAACCTGGTCAGAAGCCATAGAAGTCATAGTCTTACTAAAGATATTTTGTGAAAATAAACACTCAGAACTAAAATACAATTTCAATTAATTTACATGTTTAATACATAGTGTAAAACAGCAGTAACATATTTGTAACTGCATAGAAGAAACTGTACATTAAACTTTATTATTTATTAAGCTTTTGTGGATTGGAGCTACTGACTAGCTGAGTTGGCTATGTCAGGAACCCTAGTGTTAAAAACTGCTATTTAATTTCAAAACAAATCCATTCCAGATTTGAGTGCATTTTGTAATGTGCAGTTTAATTCCTGATCTCACTCACTGGTGAAATGAATGGTTGACAGGTGAGAAAATGTCAGAGGCTGAGGTCGACGCTCTCATGGCTGGCCAGGAGGACGAGAATGGCTGTGTCAACTACGAGGGTGTGTACTGCATGTGACCTTTCATTCTGAATTTCCGTAGTTCAAATTAATGCATGGTATTAGGATATAACGTGCAGTTACATGATGATTATCAACAAACTGGTAATAAGGTGCTATGCAACAAATAGATCACAGAGAGGGAGACCATTATTGGTATGATTTCCATCCACTTAATATGGATGGTACTACATTAATTGTATTAAGTGATAAGTAAAACCTGTTGAAAGTTAATATGGAAATAATACTAAATATTAATAAGTATTGTAATTATGCTAAAATCAAAGAGTGATTTACACTGGCCCCAGAGTTTGTTAAATGCCATGTAGTTTTAACATTTGAAAACCTTTGTCTAATCACAGTCAGTGGACAAATTTTATTGCAATATTAATCATGCTAACTAGAAACACATTTACATGCATTTGTGCAACGTTATACACAGTATTGTCCATACACAGTTAATGATTCATCTGCTTTAGTAATTTGTTTCTTCAGTGCAGCAATGTTTGCTTTACCCTGTCATCCCAACCTTGGTCAGTTGATGTCTCAACACACGTTTAGCATAATAACCGACCTCTTCCACTTGCAGTTCAAATGAATGTAACATTTTAATTGATGACTAAAAAGGGAAGTGTGTGATACATTCAATTTTTACTTACATTGTCAAGACATGTCATTTTCAGTCTAATTGATTAATTACGCTGCTCACGAAATTAGGGATATTTCGTTAGGCGATACTTTATTTTGAAATATCCCCTAACTTTAGCGCGCAGTATACATGCATTTGATGCATTTTATCTTCACAAATTGTTGGATGTAATAGTTTTTTAATCTTATTTTATACCATTTCATATAATAGAATATAAGATTCTTAAATATGCTAGAAAGGTTTAACATAAAAACGAGTTCATTACTAAGAGTGTTTATTGGTTATCAACATAAATTATGGCTATAATCCACAGCAACGGAAAAATCAGCATTCTATGAAGTAAAAACAGTCAAATAAAAAATGTAAGCAATGTCTAAAACTATA
>JAUZST010004709.1:0-16104 GCA_034779995.1 Parotocinclus haroldoi | reverse complement strand
ATCACACACACACACACACACACACATATATATATATATATATATATATATATATATATATATATATTTAATCAATTCATTTACATTATAAACCATTAATGTATTCAACTGGATTAAAAATAGTACATGAATGCACAAGGTATTATTAATATATTCAATCACATAAGGATGTGTTCAGTAAGTCGATTACACAATGTATCATTAATTTAATCAATCACATGTGACAAAATTCATTTATTCAGCCACTGAGAAATAAAATGCCACAGCAACATTGACAATGGCAGGCAGTTTATTATAGGGGTAGGGAATTAGATGCTTTCTGTGTGTGACTTTGGTACTAAGTGAAGGATTGTGTAACCATACTTATTTTAGTTCACTTGTAACATTTAGTTGCTGATCAGATCTTAAGCAGCCAAAGCAACATAGGACAGTAGCAGGCAGATTACCATGATGGTATGGAATGGCTGGTATCTGTGTGTGTCATTTATTACCTAGTAGAACTAATGACTGCTATGAATAGGGCAGCTGACAACAGGGGAATGACCCTGTGAAAGCTTGGAAAGACAGCTAACAAAAGGAAAATACTGTACATTACTGGGACAGCTGTAGCCATTTTCAACCATGTGTATTCACCCAAGTAAAGATACAATAAGGAAAAATATTATGTGAGATCAGGGGTGGAAGACGACTTCCAGGAAAATAACATGATTATGGAGTCTGGAATGTACTTGACTATGCAAAGTGGGTCAAACACAGAGGCAGGCAGGACAATAGGGGAAAAGACATCGCAGTTTTTTGGTCTTCAGTGATGTGATGTTGCTGAGTTCATTTACAGCGAGACTGACCCCATTCCTATTCAGCTCAAACTGGGTGTCTATAAAGTTAGTGATGAGGTTGGCTAACTGAACTGATTTAAGAGTATAAATGAATTGATCAGTCCTGGAGAGTGTGTACTGGACACAGGCTGTATGTCGAGGCTTATTGAACCATTTTAGATAAACAATAATTTGGTTATGGCTTGGTTTGTTTATGGACCCTTTTTGGGTGAAGTGGCAGCTTCAGGTCATCACAGAGAAGGTTCGACAATTATCAAAGTATTTTATGGCTCTTACAGAATGGGAATTGGAGAAAAGATAAGATACCTTACTTTGGCTAGTTTGTAGCCAAAAGATAAGGTCTTAAATAAAAAAAAACTTACCTTTATATTTTCAAATTTTTGTGTTTATGGTTTCAGTTTTTAGATTTACATTTCCTTTTTTTTTAATTCTTTTAAAAAAATTTTTTTTTTTTTTTTTTTTGGGATGTTTACAATTATGGCACGTCTCTCACAGGGATGGGTTTTCTCCCAAATTCCAACTAGCCGATATGATGGGCCCCGAAATAGAAAAAGGACCATTGCAGCCAGCCCTGAACTTGAACTAGTATACATAAAATTAATTATAACTATATTATTATAATAGCCTGTTGTGTCCTTGTGCTTCCTTGTCCAGCATCCACTGCCATGGAGTTTCTTTCTTGCACACATCCAGCCAAGACATCACACTCTAGTTTGAAGTATTTTTAAATCTCATTCATTTGACTTTAATTCCCATTCTTGGCTTTTGACTTTGATCTGCATTCAGAATATGGATTACCCACTCCACTGCTCCTTGAGATTACTTTGCCTGATTGTGTGCCTGACAGTGTTTGAAACTCTGCATGACTCCTGACTATGATCTGTGTGATTCGCCTGCTTGCTTCCACTGTCTGTGTGCCAGTAAACAGTTCTTTAAACAGATTCCTGACTCTGAGAGGCCTGACAAGTACCTGACAAGATTATGGTAAAATGTTTTTGCCTTTGATTCAAAATTTACTGACTGGATTACAAAGCAACATAATTATTCAAATTAATAAAACTGGTAATTAAACCTTTAATAAACTTTGCCTTCACAGTTGTTTTAAAATGCTCTGTGCAAATAAATGTAACATGTTCTTATGTGTCATATCAGTGGTTCTCAAAAGTGTGTCCACAAAACATAGGCAGGGCATCAGTGACTTTATTTGTATACATTTTGACAGAGATGGTGGCCCTGTTATCTGTCTCATTGATTATTTCTGTGCCAAGACAAATATTAAGCAACAACTGCATCTTTAGCTGATTATAAAAAAACAGAAGAAAACATTTTCAGACATGAGGAACCAAAATACAGAACCTACATTTTTTTGTTTGTTTGTTGTCATTTTCTTTTTATAAATGCTGCTAAGACCCTCATAACTAGACATGGTAATATATGGTAATAGAGTAAATCTTCTCTTTGAAACACTGTCACTGCATTTTAGTCAAATGAACCTTGCAGCCTCCCCAAATTTTATACCATTACTATACCAAATACCTAGGAAAGTTTTATGCCAAGTCTTATGCCAAATACCATTGTCTGCTTGTGATGCAATGTGCACTAAATGGTAGGAATGAACAAGCAAAAAAAATTACCCAACTAACATCACTTATTTCAACAATGTCACTATAATGTCCATTTCATTTTTTTGACTGCAAATTCTTAAATGCCAGCTCTTGTTTCTTTGGGGGAAACAAAATGCATTGCATTTGCCAACATGCATTTGTCAACCCAGCTACCGGTACATAAAATAATTTCTTCAAGTAAGGGGAAGAATGCAGTTTTATTTGTGATGCACTGCCCAAATCGGGAACTGACACAATACTATCACTTTCTTAGAATGTCCTGACCACTCTCAAGACCTGTAAGCTGTGAAAAGCTGCCAATCACAGGTTATATTTGAAATGAAGGTGATTTGGTACTTAAACATGAACAAGTGGTGTGTGCTCTGACATAGTGTCATAGACCATGTAGGCCGAACACACCTAATATAAGGCAGGAATCAGCTCAGCCTCACAGAGCAAACATACAACATGAAAACGTTTAACAGATTTCTGTAATAAATAAACCGAAAATGGAAATGAGAAAGGCATAGAGAACAAGAAGGATGGGAGGTGGCTGACATGCCTGCGGTATTCTGCAGGCTGCCTATGGCAGCACCCAGGCTTACGGGATGTGATGATCTAACGAGTCATACCACAGTGATCAGTGCCACTGCTTGCTGGAACAAGGGTCACAAGTGTTCACAAGTCTGATAGAGACTTCACTCAATGACAACATAACGTTTCATAGTTTCAACATGCATCCACACAGGGTTGTGAGAGTTCAGATGACATTTATGTAGCAGTGGATCATTTCAACTGCGCCCACACATGGTAGAAAGTTCCTCGGGGCAGAGTAGGACCGTGACGGAGCTGAAAAGACAACAGCAGAATAATAGCAAACTACATGCTGCCTTCAAGACGTGACCTTTTTCAGGGACATCCTTGCATCTTTTAACAAGACAATTCCACATGGCCAATCAGAACGTTAGGATTCAAATATGCAAATCCATTACACTCATCCTTTGACGAAAATTGTTTTGAAGCATTTCAATAATTTTCTCACACTTTTGAGGGAAACTGTCCTCCTAAACCAGACCATCATGGATGCTGGTTTTGTACCAAATCATGGTTATAATTTCATTTTGGCATTACCTGTTTACGCTTTTGTCATTTATGGTTGCTGTCTTTTCGGCTGTTCTGTTGCTTTTGCTCCCAAGCTCCCGTTTTGGTTTTTCTGGTTTTAGTTATTTACAGTGTTCCGTCGTTTATCGCGGGAGTTACGTTCCAGGACCACCTTCGCTAAACTAAAATCCGCGAAGTAGGGATGCTATATGTATTTAAGTATTTATAGTTATAGTTTAGTTACATTATTTTAGCCGTAGAACTTGCAGAATGTTTGGGTGGCATTGTATGGCTTGAATGATTTCAGTTTATAATGAAACTTTGAAACAGCAACACAACACCACAGGCAAAATGTCATGTCGGCAAGTAGCGACTCAGGCAGGCGATGCTGTAATCTCACTTCTCGTTTTTGGTGAGTATTCATCCACTGTAAATACGCTATTTTAGTGTTGTTTAACTGTTGAATAACGTCTTGGTGTCTGAAATGACACCACCCATTCATCTGGTTATGCTGATTTAGACTTTTCTTTTACCTTCAAATATATCATATATCTTACACTTTGCCATATGCAGTCATAATAGCCATAACCAGTATTGTTTGTTAAATTTGTGAGAGTTTATATATTGTATGTTTTGTTTTGTCTGTGAATGGTTTTGTGACTGTAACAGTTTATCGTCTGTTCTGAATTTATACATTACATTTTTCCACTAGGCACTAGTAAATTGCAGTGCTTTTAATGAAACAATTCAATAACATTGTAGGCTACTTAATCTTCAGATTTATTAAAATTGTCATTTAGTAGATGATGGTATCTATAGTGACTTAGAAGTAAGTAAGAAGTAGGCTGCGTGGTGATTTATGACATATGAACTATTCAGATAGATAGTCAAGGCATATGTTTTTGTAACTGTTTTTGTTCAACGTTAAATGTAACACCAAACAAAAATATGAGCCTGATGTACTTAGATAATAAAACTTCTGTGAATAACAACTACAGAACGCCACACGTACATGTTAATTTAGAAAAAAAAAACACTGAGGCTAACAGAGAAGGCTTAGTTAACAAACATTGATGCTTACTAATATTAATTCAAATAACAGCTAAGATGAAACCCTAGAGCACATACAAACATATACAGATAACAGTTAACAGTTACTTGATACACTGCCGATTTTGTAAGTTTTTCCACCAACACAGAATGAAGAGGACTGTCATTTTTATCGTTAATACACTGCTATAAATCTAATGATCTAAATAAAATCCAGAAAAACATATTGTATGATTTTTAAATAATTGATTTGCCTTTTATTGCATGAAATAAGTATTTGATTGCCTACCAACCAGCAAGAATTCTTTCTGTCACAGACCTGTTTGTTTTTCTTTAAGAAGCCCCTCCTGCATTGATTACCTGTTTTAATTGGACTGTTTGAGCTTGTTATAATTTCAAATTTCATTGAGTTGATAAGTCTTTAACACTTCTCGCTCTGTGATAAAATACAGTATCATCATGGAAAATGACTGTAACATCAACAAACCTATTTTCTCCCAGAGAAACGAGAAAAGTGACTTGAATTTCAATGTACACGTGCATTGACTATTGAGGTAATGATTGTCGTCTACCCTGGTCTTGTATTTGACATCAGAATCAGACTTTATTTTCCAAGTATGTTGCTCATATATGAATTTGTTTTTCAGAAGCTTACAACAGAATATTAATTACATAGAAACACAACATTAACCAAGCTGCAGTACATGTGTAAATGCTGTTTATTAATCTAACATATATCCAGGGTTCAGTACATGTTATAAAATAATAGATTTGAGAGAATTTGTTGGCATTAAAACAACTAATATTGTCCATGACTGTGATAAATCGAACTGTATAAAAGAAACCTGTCTACACACTCAATCAATCACACTTCATCCTACCCACCAAGGACAAAGGACGTAGTACATGTGCAAATGCTGTTTAATGATCTAACATATATCCAGGGTTCAGTGCATGTTATAAAATAATAGATTTGAGAGAATTTGTTGACATTAAAGCAACTAATATTGTCCATGACACTAAGGACAAAAGGACAAAGGACACTAAGGACAAAATTGTAGACCTCCACAAGGCTGGGATGGGCTACAGGACAATAGGCAAGCAGCTTGGAGAGAAGGTTCAAACTGTTGGTGCAATTGGTGTCGGTCTGGGGTTCCATACAATATCTTACCTCGTGGGGTAAGGATGATTCTGAGTAAGGTCAGGACTCAGCCCAGAACTACACAGGAAGGCACTGATCAATGACCTGAAAAGAGCAGAGACAAGAGTCTCAAAGATGACCGTTAGTGACACACTGCAATATCATCATGGATTAAAGTCCTGGAGGGCACACTTTGTCCAGGCCCATTTTAAGGTTCGCCAATGACCATCTGGATGATCTAGAGGAGGCATGGGAAAAAGTCAAATAAGACCAAAATAGAGCTATTTGGTATGAACTCCTTTTGCCATGTTTGGAGGAAAAAAGGATATGTATAACTCCAGAGAACACTGTCCCAACTGTGAAGCATGGGGGTGGATACATCTTACTTTGGGGGTGCTTTTCTGCAAAGGAGACAGGACGAATGCACCATATTGAAGAGAGGATAAATGGTTTTATGTATTGCAAGATTTTGGCAAACAACCTCCTTCCCTCAGTAAAAGCATTGAATTTGAGTTGTGACTGGATCTTTCAGCATGACAATGATCTGAAACACACAGCCAGGGTAACTAAGGAGTGTCTCCGTGAGTAGCATTTCAAGGTCCTGGAGTGGCCCTAAACCCAATAGAACATTTTTGGAGAGAGTGTTGCCCAGCAACAGCCCTGAAACCTGAAAGATCTGGAGAAGATCTGTATGGAGGAGTGGGACAAAAGTGTGCAATGATTTGGAAAATGACTGTAACGTCTGTAACAACAAGTATTTTCTCCCAGAGAAACGAGAAAAGTGACTTGAATTCCAATGTACACATGCATTGACTGTTGAGGTAATGATTGTCATCTGCCCTGGTCTTTTATTTGACATCAGAATCAGACTTTATTTTCCAAGTATGTTGCCCATATATGAATTTGTTTTACAGAAACTGTAGTGCATGTGTAGTACATGTGCAAATGCTGTTTAATGATCTAACATATATCCAGGGTTCAGTGCATGTTATAAAATAATAGATTTGAGAGAATTTGTTGACATTAAAGCAACTAATATTGTCCATGACTGTGATGGCCTGTGAAAAAAAAACAAACAAAAACGGGTGTAACACCGGATCTTGTTCAAATTACGCAGGATCCGGCTCAAATTAAGCACTGCATTGTTGTATTATTTTGCACATTAATGTATTGTCATCTATAAGAGTGTAGCCTAAGAAAACACTGACATTGGGGTTTCAATTCCAAGACTCTATGTCTGGTCTTTTAAATATGAGTTGAGGCATTCTTTGTCAGTTAATCAGCATTGAACTGCCCTAATTAAAAAGGTAAAAATAAGGACCTCCAGAGTTTATTTTTGCTTTGGCCATAGTCCTCATATTTGTATGCAAAAATAGGTTGTTTAAGGACTCCAGGGACAAAATTCTAGACCTACACAAGGCTGGGGTGGGCTCCAGGACAATAGGACAAAAGCAGCTTGGTCGGTAAGGATTATTCTAAGAATGGTGAAAGGTGAGGAATAATCCCACAACTAAACAGGTGGCCTGGTCAATGATGCATCTAATGCCAATACTGGATTAATGTAAAACAATCTCAGCGAATGTTAAAGATAGTCATGGTAGACAGTTGGCATTGTAATTTCATCAATCAACAGGAGAAGAAATGTTTTGTCTAATCAAGTAATTATCTACAGGTTGCCTATTGAAAATTGGCTTACCCTGTATTGCTCTATAAACATTCCTCCTTTCCAAAGGTTTCTTTCTCATTTCCCCCCTTCCCTCTCATATTAAAGTTTGACATCATGGCATTAGAAAATAGCCTAAAGAAAAATAAATTACATTTATAAATCAATATGAAAGATACATGTAGAAACAACGTAACATGTGGTGTAGGTGTACATGGCCCTTCCGCTGGCACTTTAAGTCAGAGTGAATCAAAGACTTTGTGGATTCATTGATTTTGTGGCGGTTAGAAAATAAAGTTTTTCTCCTCGGGATTTTTGTTTTAAAAACCAACTTCGCCTCAGCGTTCTCATATTGAACTCCCACATTGGTGACCCTGACGACTCTTTGACCTGTTTTTCAAAGACACTGAACATGGCCACGAACGCCATAGCCCTAAATTTACTGGAGTTTTGGGAACATCACGCCACTATTTGGTTCGTTCAAGCTGAGGCTCAGATCGACATTAGGAAAATCACGGATGACAAGACTAAATACTATTACGTGGTTGCAGCGCCAAACAGCAACACAGTCTCCAGAGTGATGAGCTTTTTCCAAAAGCCTTCAGAGCACGATAATTATTCTGGATTAAAAACTCTGCTCTGTCAAACTTTTGAACTGTCTGACTCTGAACGTGCCCGCCAGCTTCTTTCATTACCGGGATTAGGTGATTCTAGACTGTCAGAGCTCATGGACCACATGCTAATGCTTCTGGGTGAGCATGAACCATGTTTTCTCTTTCGGGAACTTTTCTACAACAGCCTGGAGAAGTTCATATGGCTCTAGTGAACTCCAAGATTGGGGAGCCTCTGGCGAGAGACGTTGTCACATATTGTCCTATGTGCCCAATGGCACCTCAGCCCGCTGCTGCTCTCTGTTTCTACCACGCATGTTTCGGAGACAAGGTCAAGGCTCACCGTGCAGCTTCAAAGGAAATGCCGTTCCAGTAGCCTGTTTTTACTCTACCGATGCTGACTCTGGTCGCCATTTTCTGTGTTGTTTTGAAGTTTGATGTGAACTCTCACCTCAAAATTCTATTTGGGTGCCTGAACCAGCATGACCTCATCATCAACCCTTCAAAGTGCCAGTTCGGCTCACCCACCATCGACTTCTTTGGTCACTGCATCTCCAGTGCTGGTGCTGTTCCCCTCCCAGTCAAAGTGGAGGCGATCCAAGGTTTGGCCTGCCCCCTCGCCATCAAAGCTGTGCAGGAGTTCCTTGGCATGATAAATTTTCACCACGATTCATCCCAAGAACAGCCCCCATGCGCCCCCTTTACTAAACACTTAAGGGTTAACCTTCCAAACACCTGGTGGACTGGTCTGATGATAGAGCTCAGTTTTTCCTTGCCTATAAATGTGTGCTAGCGAAAGCTACCATGATGGCACATCCAATTTCGGACACACCTATTTCAATCAAAACTGACACATCGGATTATGCAGTGGGGGCAGTGCACAACCAGTGGGTCAAATGGTGCTTTGCAACCACTAGTGTTCTTCAGTCAGCAACTCTGTCCTAATGAGCACAAGCACAGCACTTTTGACCGCAAACTCCTTGCCCTGTTTCTGGCCATATACATTTCCATTTATTTTTAAAAGGACGCCCGTTCATGGCGTTTGTTGACCACAAGCCACTGTTTTTTTCTATGGCCAAGACTTCAGAACCATGGTCTGCTCGCCAACAAAGACAACTTGGTTTCATCTCCGAGTTCACTACCCACATCCAGCATGTCACCGGAAAGAGCAACCCCGTTGTTGAGAGGCTGTCTGCCTCTCTCGCTAAGTTACAGCTGCCGTGCATATTGGTGTCGACTACTCTGAGATGGCATCTGATCAGTGTTCTGACCTGGAGGTCCAGGCCCTCAGAAATGCAGACACCAGCTTACTGCTAGTGGACATCCCTTTTGGTGAAGCTGGGGTGACACTTCTCTGCGACACCTCCACAGGCCAGCCCAGGCCCGTCGTCCCAGCCTTTCATGGCCTTTCCTATACACTTTAGCAGAGCTCCCAGTCCCTGAGCACCATTTTGATCATGTGCATGTGGATGTGGACCCCTTCCTCCATCTTCCTCCATAGGGCAGAACTTGTTTACGGCCAAGTGCTGCGGGTCCCTGGTGATTTCCTCCCAACAGCCACTAGCTTGTGGTCGGCCACTCAGCAGCGCTCTGCCCTTCAAGAGTTCTCGAGGTCTTTTGCTCCTTTGCCCACCTCTTGGCATGGACTGCAGTGTTCACAGGTCCCTCACGCTCTGCACAAGGCGAGCTACGTTTTTGTTCGCCATGACACTCACCGCACCCCTCTTCGCTCAGTCTATTATGGTCCATCCCGAGTGCTCACTCCAGGGGACAAGTTTTGCGTTGTCAACTCAGGAGACGCATGCAAAAGGATCTCCATGGACCGTCTTAAGCTTGCCCACCTGGACTTGAGCAAGCCTGTGATTCTTGCACAGCCTGCACGTTGGGGGCGTCCTCCCAATGCTGGCGCCCCCACCATGCTCTTGCCTCCTGGTGGCCCTCTGTTCTGTGCCACAGTGGCCGTTCTGGACAGGTGTTGCGCCCCCCTCGCCATTTGGACATGTCTGTGTTGATGAATACTGAACACTTTCACACATTCACACACAGACACTTATCTGGCCATTCAGACTGAATCAAGGACTCTGTGTAGGTTCACTCATACCGTCGGTTCACATTCGGTTCTTGAGCGGTTGGATTCAGTGATTTTGCGGCGAAAATAGTTTCCCTCCTCGGGATTTTTGTTTTAAAAACCATTTTTTCTCATATTGAACTCCCACAACAGACATGTTCCCCAAACAAATGATACCAGACTATGGACTATAGTTGTGAGACAAATAACTAAAACAGCCTATATACAAGCACACAATGCATTACGAGTTTGGAGATTGGCTATTCATTTACAAAATGGAAGACTGACCTATTACCTGCTGTAAAGCTGCCAAGGAAAGAGGGAGAAGATCATAATAATGTCACTTCAGAAAAGACACCTCACAGGACCTGAGGGACAGGGAACAATATTTTAGGCACCTTGAAATTTTCATACTCTATCACACAACAGTGCTGTTGCCAAAAATAAGCTATAAGTTATATTGTAATACAAAAAATGGCAAAATACAGTATTTAAGCAGGATCTATAACAGGAGCCAAGACATGACATGACAACACCTCTCTGCTTTATAGCTGTTCCATGGTTTCCATGACAATGTGAGATGCTTGATGCCATACCAACAGCATAATAAACTCTGAATAAAATATTAAAATTTCAAATATTATGTAAAGCGTGATTTTATCTTTTATATGTTATATATAAAACAGTATTCACATAAATTAGGGGATATTTCAAAATGAACATGAAGCAATTAATAAAGAAGCACTTGATTTAATATTTCATTTAACAAGATCATTAGAAAAACAATTGAAAAGTCTAAACAAAGTTGTTCAGTTATGCAAATGAGATGCATCCATATTACGTTAACACCAATGTGTAATGCTGGACCGCGGGGGTACCGTGGCGTTAGTGTGAAAGGAATAACACAAATGGGGGTGAACGTAAACGCAAGCGGGGTTTAATGCAACAAGATTGTCATAGGGTAGATTGCTGGATGAGAGGTAAGAGTCAACAGCTATCAAATATTGTGGCCAGTTGTAGTTGTGACTAGATTTGTAAATGTATGACTGTACATAAATAATGATTCATTGTACACTGTTTTTGTTTCATCCAACTAAATAGCAAAGGTTTTGACAATCTCCGGCCATTTGATCTATCATGTCATTGAAAGTGTTATCAAAGAGTTGGACAGTTTTCACATTATTCACCAAATGTGGACCACACAATATATCTACAACTTTTAGGCAGGTGAGTTTGATGAGCTGCTCTATAATACTGTGCGCCATTTTAGCAGAGGTTATTAATAGAGAGCACTCAAACGATGCCTCAGTGGCTCTACATAAATCACCATCTGCTCTTTCAAATGACTTTTTAATGTTTGTGGATCTTTTTGAAATTGCCATCTGTTTTTTCCTCTCAAACAATTCCTTAAATTCACCTATAGTCTCCTGGTGTCTTCTCATTTTGCCAGACTCTATTATTACCTAGCTGCTACAAATAATTATAGCATTTATAAAATACATTATAATAACTGTAGCAATTGTAAAATACATTATGGGTGAGTTCTGTCCTGTACTTAAAAAAACATAGTGTTTGTAGCTCTTGAGATGTAGGCATACTTTCTTTTTTGATGCTGATGCAACATTGACACGTTTATGTTTCTCAGGCATGTGGTTTCATTTATAAAATAGTGATAGTAAAATAGTAAAACAGGCAAAACGAGCCAGAGCAATATAGTCAGATAGCTGATCGGATGAAACAGGTCACAGGCCACACACATGGCCTAATAGTGCCTTGTAGTAGTGTGAGTAAAACATTGAAAGCAATTTTATATAGCTTAGTCCTTGAACAAAGCTCAGTGTTTACTGGTCAGTCCATGTTTCCATCCTCACCTATGGTCATGAGTGTTGGAAATTCACCAAATAAAGGTGACACTGTGGTCACATTTATTACATAGCACCATACAGAGTACCATACTAATAGTAAATCTTCTACTGAAATGCAGAATTAACCTTTATTCAGACACAATGCTTCTCTGTTTTGTTCTAGTTCTATTTTGATTTCATCCAACACATTTTCCAAATAGTTTTCTGGGCTGTCAGTGAGAGAAATGCTGCACTACAATATGGAGTTACAATCACAAATTCTACTTGAAGCCTTATGAAATAATAAATCATTAAACTTAAGAACATAAAGTCTATATAACACTGTGTTCATATCTGTCTGCAATGAAATTCAAGTAAATGACGTACTTAATAGTTCCCGTTCCTTTTCAATTTCCAATTATTTGAAAACACCTGATTTAAATCACATTCAAAGCAATGTCTAATCCTAGAGTTTCACATTATTTTGCCACTAATCATTATGCAATTTTGGTTAATTTGCCTTAATAAATAAATTGACCAAATACAATGTGTTTTTGTAATAAATTGCGCTTGGAAGAAAGAGGCACAGATACAAAGATTCTGTATACAGAAATGCTGCTGTTTACTATGACAGCTCATGAGTGAACTCGCATACAATTGCTTCTACAATTACCATGATACTCTAACTATTACACTCCTCCTTCCTAGATAACACGGACAACTACAGTACAGATTCTAGTGAACATACTTTTTAAATTTATATATAGGGTTCGGCCTATACGAAAATACTTGAACATCAATAGCAAGGGAGTAATCAATCAAAGCTTTGTTACTGATTTTATAACACATCATCACTCTTGCTCTGTGTTTCCTATCAGGATAGTGGCACTCAGATTGGGCTTCCTGAGGCGCAGTAGAATCTCCACTTTCTAGTCCTCATAGTTATTTGAGTATTCCAGGAGGTGATCAACATGCATGACTTGGCGAAGACCTATTGCACATCATAAATCAGAGGTCCTCTACATTCCAGAACTGTCCCTGGAATCCACAGTTTCTTTTAATGTCTGAAGTCTCAAACTAAAACCCTCTAGCCCAGATCAAATATCCAGTGAAGCTTTCCCCCTTCTTCTGCTGTAGCTGATGCTTGACCACAACTATAGACATATCAGGTTTCAGGAATGACGGGCGTGTTTGGTTGTCTCTTGAGAAACAGTTCAGCTGTGGTGCATGTTCGCACTGCTGCACAGTTGAATACAGGATGGTTAGGTGGAATGAGAACATGGCAGATTCTGTTATTCTTGAGAAACTGTTGTAAACTCTGTCGATGTAAAAGGGGAGCCATTGTCTGACACCTTGCACCTTGGGCGAGCCATAGACTGCAAAAAGTGTCCTTAGCAGGTTTGCTGTATTTTTTGCTGTTATCAGCTGTGTGGGCAGAACATCTAGCCATTTTGACATTTACTACAACCAGGTAGGCTTGCTTGTTTATTTAAGCAAAGTTGACGTGAATCCTTTCTTGCGGTATTGTAGCCCATGAACATGAATGAAGAGGTGCTGCAGCTGGTTAATTTAGTGTGGTCTTACACGTTATGTACTGACCAACATACTTTTCAATCTTCTGATCTAAGAGGAAACTTCAAGCTAAGGCCTTCAGGATGTCCTCAATGCATGTCTTAAACTTTGACCTAAACTTTGATGATATGATGACCCATGACGCTTAGAGAATATGTCCCTGGTCTGTAGATGTTTGGTCCCTTCTTGTGGAGAATGGTTTAAAGTCTGGATTTGGCACACACTTCAGCCACCCTGGCCAGGTCAATGATCTTGGAGAGGATGGGGTCATATCTAATCTCTTCTGTTATGTATTTGACAGGCATCTTCTCAACATGAGAAACACATAACACTCCCGTTCCTTCCTGTCCTTTATGCTATACTGATATTGGAGAAGCAACAGTGCATCTGCATTGGCATGATCATTGGAACATCTGTAATGGATGTCATAGTCATATACCAATAGGATTAAAGACCAGCGTTGCATGTGGAGACCTTCAAGAGTCAGAACTGCAGATTTGGGCCCTATTATGGTCAAAAGAGGCCTGTAATCTGTAGAAGAATTAATTACCTTAGACGTTGGGTGAAGTGAATTGCACCTCATCTGTATACTGGGTACTCCAATGAATCATGCAGAAGGGCACATATTGATTGCTTAGTGCTTATTTTATACTTTTCAGTCTCTTCATTACTTCATCTAATATTGCAAGATTATAGGTGCTGAGACAAGAATATAATACAGGAAACACAGAACTTTCAGTATTCCCTGCAGTAGTTGGTCCATTGTGTGTTGGAACTCTGCTGGAGCCATGGAAACACCATATGCCAGATGGTGACATCTAAAGATACCCGTCTGGGTGTTTATTGTTAGGTACTGTTCTGACTTAGGGTCAACTGTTGGTAGACAAAAGAACAGTTACGATTATTGAAAACTCTCCCACCAGCCAAAGTAGCAAAAAAGTATTTTGCATTTGTAAGAAAATATTTGTCTGGGAGTATGATTCGATTTACAGTCATGTTGCAATCACCACACAATCTGCCCATTCACTTCTTTTTACTTGTGAAATAATTCAGTTTTTCTGTAGATGCTCACATTCTTTTTCCATCGCTTCTCTCAATCCATATGTGTATGTTGTCCACTTAATTCTTTCATTCTTCAGTGGAACTTTAATTTTTCCAAGCACAGGTATGGCATCTCCTGTGTAGAAAGACAGATTAATTTGCAGTAGGTCTTAGAGGACAATTGTTCCTGATAGAGTGACTATGGAATCATTGACACAGAAGCACCCATATCCACTTGCATTTTCACTGGTTTCTCAGACAAATCCATCTTTACAAAAATGCAATCTTTTCTTTTTTGTGCAGTGTAAACTGTGAATAGGTTCAGTTTCTTACAATCATCCGTTTCTCTGATTGCCATGACCATTTTTCTTTTTTGTTTTATTTTTACGCTCCCTTTTCAAGTGTCCAGTTTTACCACATTTATGGCATGTTTCAGAGCGATAATAAAAGTCAGTTGGCTGATGATTGTTTTTCTACATTGATAGCAGTTTGTGCCACAAAATTTGACCGTTCTTCTGTTGTCATGCAACTTGAAGTACTGAAGACTTTGTTCACGGCTTCTTTTGCTTTCTTAATATGTTCTTTTAATTCTGTTCTTGTAGGCTAATTCAAGTGCAAGTACAATGTCACAGGACTTTCTGAAAGTAAAGTCTTTTTCAGATAGTAGTCACTATATATTTCCCCTGTTATGCCACAGACACTGATCTCAGTGCATCGTAAAGAAATTGTCCAAACTCACAAGTGCTTGCAAATGTCTTCAAGGTAAGAATGTTTTTAGAAACAGTTTCATCTTGCTGTTGCTGTCTTTTGTAGAATCTGCATCTGTTCTGCAATTAGAATAGGCTTTGGCTTGAAATGCAGTGACAAATGCTGCAAGATTTCCATAACGTTTGGTGGTTCCACTAAATTTAATAGCTAACAGTCCATATTCCGTTTGACTCAACACACTCAACAAAATACGTTTGCTTTTTTCTCTGCATCAATGTCACTGCTTTCAACCATCTTTCAAATTGTTCCAAGTATGCAATAAATCTTCTTTCTTACTGCAGTAGTAAAGGAACTGCAGGAACTGTTCCAATATATGCCATTTTTGTCAGTCGTTCACTTCAGTTAATGACTTTTTGTGTATTGAGTACAGTTTGTCTTGCAAACAGATTTCAGTTGACTTTTCAGACGATAAATGAGTTTTAGCAGTGACTCACCACAGATGGCACTTTCAATTAGCAGAGTACTCATGAGCCATTTCTACAGTTATATTGGTTTTGTTGTTCATCCCAGTTTGACTCGTGAAAAATCTTAAATTCTCCTAACTGTTTTGGATTGATTAATTTTTACCTTATCACCACTGTAATATATTGCACTGGAAAGAAAGAGGCACAGGGACAGAAATTCAGTGCTGCTCACTATAAGGTGTTTTCAAAAGCAATTCCTGTTGTTACTGTAGAAGTCTCAACCATAATTACAGTAATACTCTCAATTACTGACGTTACTGCTGACGTTTTGGGTCATGCAGAATTATGTAGAATCATGTCAATTAAAATAAATAAATAAATAAATTATATATATATATATA
>JAUZST010004708.1:0-16105 GCA_034779995.1 Parotocinclus haroldoi | reverse complement strand
GTGTGAGTGTGTGTGAGTGTGTGTGAGTGTGTGTGAGTGTGTGTGAGTGTGTGTGAGTGTGTGTGTGTGTGTGTGTGAGTGTGAGTGTGTGAGTGTGAGTGTGTGAGTGTGAGTGTGTGAGTGTGTGTGTGTGTGAGTGTGTGTGTGAGTGTGTGTGAGTGTGTGTGTGAGTGTGTGTGTGTGTGTGGGTGTGTGGGTGAGTGAGGGTGAGGGTGAGAGAGTCTCGCTGTCTCTAAAATGGCCACTGATGTTGATAGCGACATTAAATAAAGCAAATAAACAAACACTTGTTAAGGAACATAAGCTTGGAGAAGACGATAAACTTCCTATCCTGCCTGAATATAAAACACCTATTGTAGTGCGACCACACACCAAACCATTAAAAATATAAACTTGCCATTCTGTTAATAGCAGAATTGTGCTGACATGGCTTAAAATACAAACAAGCACCCTACTATATACACATTTAATCCATCATATTGGTTGCTGAATGCTTGAAAGCACAACTATCTTAATGCTACTGCCAGTAATGAGTCAATATGGGAGGTCTTGTGGTTGCAAAATGCACATTTGTCCATGTATAGATAAAGATTAGACTTTTCCGGAATCTGATAAAGACTTTAATCTGATACAACACGATGCCAAGTACAATGAATACTTAACCACAATAGGATATATCTTATTTACACAACCATTTCCTTAATCTGTTGAAATACAATAATGATTGCTCTTATATATGTATATGTCAACATTTCATGATGCCAAGTCTTGCTTCACAGTTTGCTTCTTTTCATTTACTTCCAGAAAGTTCCAGGAAAATTTAAGAAGCTTTTCTCTGAACTAGAGTTATTAACCGTAAGTCATATTCACCATGCTAAGCAGTTCTGCTATTTAAGATTTATGCATGCTGTTATGTGGGTGTGACAATTACGTGTCGTTTGCTTTGATGCAGGACCCGTCTCTAAACCACAAGGCCTACAGAGATGCCTTCAGGAAGATGAAACCACCTAAAATTCCGTTCATGCCCCTGCTGCTCAAAGGTTTGCTTTTCTTTTTTTTTTTCTTTTTTTATTAGTTTTACTGTAACTGTGTACAGTTCATAATTAGTAACTAACATAGTACTTGCTTAAGTTATATATAGTTACTATATGGTATGTATAGTTCATTATAGTGCTGTATACTGTAACATCATATGTCAGTAAGAACTGTAGTGTGTCCTTGGCATTTGAGTTTGTTTAATACTGCAACATCCATCGTTAAAAGTTTATTATAAGATGTATTTTCATTTTAAGCTCTTGGCCATTAATATGCATGGCCATTAACAGGATGGATGTTAAACGGCGCATACATGCATTCTGTTGAAGCACTTTTTTAGCGTCTGCTAAATGACAGAGATCACAAATATAATACTACAAATATAAAACAAATAACTGCTTCCAAATATCCATTCTCAAAGCAAAAATACATTTCCTTTCCAAGATGTGTTCAGTCCGTAAAATCTTGGTATTTTTGCATCACTGCTGTATGAAGAAACACTTTGGACAACTTAAGATTGTAAATTTGATGAAAATCTGTCAGGTTTCTAACAGGGCTTTTTGAATGCTTTATGGTGAATTAGTTTATTTTTATTATTTTGCAGACATAACGTTCATTCATGAAGGGAACAAAACATTTCATGATAATCTGGTCAACTTCGAGAAGTTGGTGAGTGAATTTACTTGTACAGCCTCAGAAATTTTATTTACATGTCCAGAAACAAGCATTTTGAATAAGTTTAAAGCATTAAGGATAGATAGTTTTAATCTAACAAAGGATTATTCTGCAGGATATTGTCCTGTGTGTAATACTTACCTTTTGTGAGTGTTTGTTCATGGTCTCATTGTGTTTTGTGTCCTTCAGCACATGATTGCGGACACGGTCCGTCTCATACGCCACTGTCAGACAGACCAAACAGGTGTGTATCTTCTCTTGTTGGACAGATCTTTGATTACTACTAGAACAGTTACCCTGATTGCGATTCAGAATGATGTGAATCTTCAATATCATTTTTTTTTGCTTGTTTGACTCTGTTTTTTTTCTCAATGATCTGTGGAAACGAAAATTGGAACTGTGCCCTGTGATTGTTTGAGGAGCAATGGTTCCAGTTTGGGGTTTTTTGTGCCAAATACGGGAATGTGGCCTCTAGTTTTAGCTGCAAAGGCTCAAGTTATTGCTAGTTTGGTATCAAAAACTACTTTTGGGCACTGGTCTAGCTGCAAGGGTCCCATTTTCAAAGTTTTTTTGGTAACAAAACCAGGAACTTTGGCCACTTGTCCAGCAGCAAAACCTCCAGTTTGTTTGCCTTTTTGGTATAAAAACTGTTTAAAAATGTTAGCCATTCGCCCAGCAGCAAAGCCAACGCTTGTTTAATTTGTTAATTAGTTTTTACACCCGCAGTGTTTTACAGTAACAAGGCTTTAACTTATTTTTCATGTAGTGAGGTTAATTAGTTCATAATGAATAATAAACAAGTTGTAGATCAGTATTGCATACATTTATACTGTTAATGCACATTAACATCTGTCCATCCAGTTATGTATGTCTAGTCAGAGGCACTTGTCTTTCAGCCTAATAGAGCACTGCTGTTTCTGCAAGTGGTGTCTAGGGACTTTTTTGCAGAAGATATTTATTGCATTCAGTGCTGCTGGGACGACGCAATTCTGCTTCACTGAGCCATTTCTGCTCACTTGATAGACAGCTAAAAATGTATTGTTCTGATCATCTCTGATTTGCTCTGAAGTCTGTTTTTTTGTGGCCTTCGGAAGCATTTGTGACAAAAGCTAAAGCAAATCTTCAGTGCTTACTTCTGGGCTATTAACTCTTGTCTTTATTTATTCCAGTAATCGAGTCTCCCCCGAGCGACAGTGCGGACGTGAAGGCCAGCGTGCATTACCTTCACATTATTGACAATCAGCAGACTCTGTTTGAACTGTCGCACAGACTGGAGCCCAGAGCGTAACGGCTCTAACTTCTGGACATTCCCTAAATCTGCATCTTCACTACAGAAGCAGCTCGTTATTTTATGACCAGATTCTCACAGCAGAATCGCCTCACCCAGCACTGACTGAACGACCTGTGTGGTTTTGATGGTATGCGTTTCGACCACTAGATGGAGGGGTTGAGTCTCTACATGGCCAAACTGAGTAAGAGTGAAAGAATTCTTATGGTCTTTAAGAAGGGTTTATTACCTGTTGTCCATACAGACTCAATATTTACATGTATGTAGTTTGGTGGGCGAACAAGCCACACACGTGAAGTTTTCAATATCGTTTTTTTGCTGTTTTTCAGTGTAACTTACCACATATTTTATCCACAATGGAGCATAACGTGTGGTTACTTATGTACGTGTTGAGTGCATAGCATTTTGATAAAACCTAGTGGAACACAACCCGGCTGTGGGAGCCTTTACAGGAACTTTCAGGGATGCGGATGTCTTTAGGGCTCAGTTTAAGACAGGAATAGGTAATTAAAATGTTTGCTGAATATTCACATTTTAAGTGAGCAGTATTTGAATATCTGAACGAGAACATTTGTATTATTTGTTTCTTCATGGCAGGCATACTAACAGTATCATTATTCCAGATTGGATTAGACATACAGACTTTATGTACTTAGCTCAATACTAGTGCTTAATTGTTATTTGGAATAATGAGAGGTGGGTATAAACACTCTACATGTACTGTACTGTGTTAATTAAGCCATAAATTGTACATGTAACCCTGTGTTTATGCCAGAAACTAAATCTCTAAATGCTGGTCACTAGTGCATGTTCCTAATGCAAATCTAGTGCTGGGTATGATCTCTTTCTGAGCACGACCACATATCATTAGTTTATCTGTCGAGACTCTCATGGGCTGTATTCAGAGTTGTAACTTAAGTAATGTCAATAGATTGAAAGTTGTTTACGTTCAGACTTGCCATACGCAGTTGATTAAGTCTGTTTAATCAGCCTCCAATTCACATTATGGACTATCTGTTTGCAGGTCACCCCAATAGGGTTGCCAGGTTTTGAGTAGAGCTCTCAGGGAATTACTTCGATTTCCTTCGTTTTTTTCCCTGGTCAAGGACATATGGCTCCAGAGCAAATCCCCAGAGAACACAGGGTGCAGGAATAAGTGTGCTTTGGATGGGACACCAGGCCTGGGTAATGGTCACTGATTCCTAGCTGGCCGAACTCCCTCATATACAGCCAGTCATGACAGTATGTAACACCCATTCATGTCGCTAACCAAGGTACTGGTTTAAGACTCCTGAAGTTATAAAGCATTCCAAACCTGCCCCTGAAAACAAGCCTTTAAACTCCAAAATAACAGTGACTGAAATAAATTAGCCACATTTGAACGAAGGTGAAAGATGCTAAATCTGAGCAAGTTGTTTTGGTATTAATAGCACCAAAAAGCAGAAACTGTTTTCATTCATTCATCCCATTCATTATTTAATGATTCAATGTGATGTTCTTACCTTTTACTAAATATTCTTGCAGCACCTGGAGCCTAATTATAGCAGTTTTTTTTACCATTCGCATATGCAGGGAAGGAACTTTTTTGTGTAATTCACAGGTCACGTGAGAATGTTTACCCAGAGTGGGTTGCCAGTCCTTCACTCAGGGCTCAAAAGGGGTTTCTGTTGTGATGGATACTCTCGTCTGGCCTCCTATCCCTTGGACATGGCAAATTATGTGATGTCCAACCTAGCTGGACCTTTGATTTTGTACTTTTGCATTTGTCCGTAAATAAACACTTCCTAATGGAGAAGAATTTAAATGTAATGTATGGATCTATTATGTGTACATTTCTTCAGTACTTATTCTAATACAGGGTCAGTCCTGTAATATGACGTTTAGGTGACTTAAGATGACTTTTAACAGCTGTATAAAGGTAAAGCATTAGAGGAATCGTACGGAAAAGAAAACGTGCATCATGGCTAATGTTGGCTGCCTAATTGAACATAACGTAAACATCGATTTCAAATCTTGTGAATGAATCTCACTGTATTTAATGCTGACCCTGCATTCCAAAGATATCACTGAAACAGTGATAGAAAAAAAACAGTGACTCTGAATACAGACCGTACTGCACACTGTAGGCTCTGCAAAGCCATTATGTTGTGAAGATAAGGCCACAAAACTCTATCTTATGCATGATGGACGTCTCCTAGTTAGTCCTGTGCTTCTCTACCCACCTCTTCGATTAATATGTACATTCGCAAATGATCAGATTCAGTTCAGATATTCAAATAACCATGTCCATTAGTAGCATGAGCCACATCGCTGGGGGAAAGCAGAAGAAAGAAGCATGCCCCCTGACCCAGAGATGTCATATAGAGGCAGATACCTCTCGCTGACCTTTGTAATTCTGATTATTGCTGGTTGTCGTGATTTTTCTTATCTGAACGGATAGCTTTGAACGCTTCCATAACAGCAGTATTATTTAATTCCTGGTTCTGTTCTTACTCTGTGCAATGCGTAAACAGTGTTTTCTCCACATGAGCCATCAGGTTTTGCTTGACACCATACTGGACTGAAGTCTTTAAAAAAAAAAAAAAAAAAAGTCGCATGCATGCACATAGTATTTGCACTAATTCTTTTTTTGGTTATTTGGTAATGTGTAAGATTGTATATATGTTTATATCGTAAGTTTATCGTAAGGCATCTGCATACATTTCTGTGCCAAATATTATGGGAGAGTGACATAAATATGAATATAGTGGCTTCTTGTTTAGCCTTATATGCAGCTAGTAGAGATCCATTTTGTAAAGAAATGGTATGCTCCTGTGCACACTTGTGGACTAAATGTTATTTTTCGTTCTCAGAGAACTCCTAAGACTATTGACACTGATTTAGTTTGTCTTTCTTTTTCCAAATGTTTCCATGTTGCCTGGTAAAGGGAATACTGTAGTGTAGACTGGTTAAACAAAATCCCTGTTTATAGGAGGTTGATGAAAAGTCATGGTTCATTTTTTTTTATTTTATTTTATGGTTTTTATAAACTTCTCTCCATATCTCTGTCTCTAGTAATAAAACACTGCACATATCCTATTGACGTTTCTGGCATTAATATTTATTTCTTTTTACTATTTATAACTGACTCGAAGGAGGATCACTGTGCAGATTAAACACCACACAAATCATACGAAGCGTAATATTCTGAAAAGGCATTGTATTTTGTTGCTGTTCAGTTCCGTTTCTTATTCATGACACGTTCAGCCGGTTTGCATGTGCTAGACACTCGCCACTGAAAATAACTTGTTGTTGTAATCTGCAAATGTAAATATAAATAGATATACTCTTTAGTATTTATGTTCCAAACCACAAACTGCAAAGCAATATGGTTACCCTTTTGTGTGTTTTCTCTCATTGCTATAGAAACCACGTTCAACATTTTTCTATAATATGCATTTTTACAGCAAATGAGTGAATAAAACATTTATGTAATATCACACAATGTCTTTGTCCCTGTTATTGGAGCTGGCTGTATACTGCCATAGGTTTTGGTGTGCACCGGGTATCCGTGATTGTTAGTGACAGATTACATGACTACAGCTGGTGGACTGTGGTGGCCTAGTGTTTAAGGTAATAGACTATATACCTGAAGGTTTCAAATCCCATCTCTATCAAACTGCCACTGATGAGAGTCCGTCAGCAAGACCCTTAACTCCCAGCTGCTTGGACTGTAAGATTGTATTAGTTGTGCGTCACTAAAAAAATAAAAGAAATGTAAATTTGCTTCCATTATCTTACGAGCATTAGTGGACTCGGGTAATAATGAGACCTGGTTTACTGTCAGCATTTAATTAAATACCAATGGTCACAAAACATCAAGATGACAGCACCTAGGACCTGCAGATATTAGTACACAATGAGACAGTTATCCAACCTGAATTATTTAGACCCAGTGTTATTCACTCTGTTCTGTTCTGATAATATTTCTGATAATATTTCCATGCTTTCAGGCCCTATAGTCAGGTCTCAGAAAGAATAAGGAAATACATGATTTATATAGCCTAGCAGACACCCTTATCAAGAGTGATTTACAACTGATACAGTTTTTAAATTTTCAATTTGGACAATTAAGGGTTAAGGGCACACATATGGACACACAAGTGCACACAGATCTGACCTAGGCTGATTTGTAGTATTTATGTTGAAATGTATATAAATACTTTAATGTTAATTAGTATGTCTACTCTTCTTCTCTTCATCATGTCAGTTATATCTCTTTCTTTACCATTCATAATGTTAAAAAGTTAAAAGTTCCAACTCTCACCTCTACCTTCTTACCCTTCCACCTCTCTTTCTGCCTCCTAGCATGTCGTCTTCTTCTCCTCCTTGGCCTAACAGTTGTATAGTTTCCACTGGTCAACAGTATTAATGGTGGTCATTGTTAACCCAGTTCTTAACCAATCCGGTATGCAAATCTGATTAATCTGCATAGATGGTTTGGCATAATTCCTGGCAACCCTATCTATTTAACCAGGCTTGGGACCGGCACTAAGAATGCACAGATGTCTGCACTCCCTGTGGTTTGTCATCTAGTGATCTTTATGCGTGAATAACGGCATTTTTATTTAATAAATATAACGACTCTGTGGTCCTTTAGTCTGCTTTAGTGGTGCTAGTAGTAGGAAGTATTCAAATGTAATCACGGTTTGGTACGTCTAGGCATATGATTTGGGATTGGCTTTATGATGTAATATAGTATTGTAAAGCTGCTTTAAGACAAAACTCCATACTGTATTTGTTTGCTGCAATGGATTCCACCAGTTGCTGGAAATTCCAGTTCCTGAAGCTGCTTCCTTTGCGTCATGAGGAGCTGCTAGTGATGGTAGTGGTTAAGAAAGGATGGAACTGACATCCCTTCCTCTTTAGGCTCCACTAATCAGAATTACATTTCTTACAGAAACCATTTAGCAGGTAAGGAAAAATTATATTCCCTTGTAAATCATGTTATTTATTTATTTGTATTAATTATTATTATTGGTCTAACCATCTTATGCTAAGTCTGTTCTTGCTGAGTAAAGCTCTGAGTGAAAAGGGTTCTGTTTATTCCAGTTCCATCAATCTATGGCACGTGCAATTAGCGCGTAGGCTCGGTTTGCTGGTGCATGAGCTGTCAGACTGAATAAATGTGTTGTGCACGGGTTTTGCATTTCTTAACTGTTTTACATTCTAGTTAGCCCATTGCTGTCAAGGTCCATGTTCTGAGCATCTTGTTCTGACTCACAGCATGTTTAAAAAGTCTACAGTATATATGATAGAAATCTAGGCTATTATGAAGTCTTGCCCTCACCTGTTTTTCCATTTGAGATTTTGTGTAAAAGACTTGTGTTCCTGCCTATATACAACATCACTACACTACGAGCTCTGCACCCTATCTAATGACCCCAGTAGTCTAGCTTGTTAATTAATTAAACGGCTAACGATGTTAGATTCAATTAGCCTAAGGTTAATTAATTCCCAGCTTCTCTGTAAATGCGTGAGCAGCAGTTTGTCTCAAAAATGATGACGTCTAATCGAATCCCACCTGGCCCCCGATCTTAAACCTAGAAAGCTGGAACGAAATTCTCTTAAGGCAACAGTTCAGGCCGACATTAAATTGACATGCATTTCCCTTTACCCTAAATTATCTACGACTATCTGGTTCCTGTACTACCTTCAGGCAACTGTCTGTATCTGATCCCTCAGAGGTGCAACAGCAACCATGGTCCAGGGATAAGCACAAGAACCTCTGTGAGCCTGATCAGGAAAAAAAGTTTCAGTAAAGACTTGTTTTAGCTGAACAACACCCACGTTTTGTTACGTTACAAAAGCAGCATGCTCAGTCTTACTTTAGAAGTGATTCAAATCATAATATTCATAGTAAGATCATGTTCATTATGTGCACTCATTTAGATATTTTATGAAACATTCATGTATAATAAACAAGCATTATGCATGCATAATGTCTGTTCTATTATGATGTATTGTTTTTAGCAACTTTGTAGTAACTTTGTAGCCATGCTTATCACCAAATCACTCTTCGGTCAGCTACAGCAGATAGTTTAACAGTTGAACTGAGACATTATGCTGGCACTTATATTATACAGCCATAAGTATATGGACACCCAAAACTTAAATAAAAAAAACATGGTTGTTAGCATGGAGTTCACAACGACAACAGCCTTTTTTCTAAATATTGAATCCCTGGGTCATGTACAACATACCATTTCATCTAAGTGGTATTTGATTTAGTTAAGGTTTGAACTCTGTGCAAGCCAGCCAAGATTTTCATCAAACATATTCTTTATGGACTTGGATGTAGGACAGCAGAGCAGAAAGTTGTCGAACCACCTTTATGACAAGGTGGAAACTTAGGAAAGTGGCATTGAAAGGCACTGTGACGTTCAGTACAACCCATTCTAATGCCACTGTTCGTCTATGTCGAGTCAGTGATTGTTTGTTTCATATTATAAACCTGTTAGCAGTAAGTGTGGCTGAGATAACAGAGCTTACTGTCTAGAAGGAGGGTCCACCATACCCACTGACAATGTAGTATTCTGAATACTTGCTGACATTTACACCATTTCACATAGCCCCTTCTCCAGGGAGACGTGCAGAACGGGTGCAGTGAACACCAGAGTGAAGATAAACTCTCTAATAAAAGTTTGTTCTTCTGTCTCACCTATTTATACATTAAAGCCAGGCTGTGTGGGTAACCTTAGTCTCACCAGTCATGCTGCTTCCTCCACTGGGAATTCTCCTTTGACGTGGTACTGATTATGGAACCGTAGATGATGCGTCGATATTAGCAGACACCTCTCTTGGGCCACCATTAGATTAGCTATACCATTGCTTTATCAATGACCATGTATAATTATATCTCAATTTCTTTATTATAATTTGTATGCAGCGTAGAATAAAAATACTTAAGTGAAAAAACAGGCTCTATAGGCTGCAGTGGCCTCCCCTTATACTTGACCAGTAGCAGCATCTGGTAGCTTCATTAAGATGCCTGGCTACAGTCTACAATTTAGCTTTATTTTAAAGTAGCTTGATCAGAAATGGTATTTTCGGAAGGGTAGCAGCCAAGAAACTAGACTAACAGGGTGAAAATTATTTATTTTGCTATTAAGCATTGAGTGTATTTTCCTATCCTAAGCCAACTATTCCCATGGAATCAAAATCTTAATATGGACAATAAAGGAAATATTGTACTATCAAGAAGCACGTACCTGAAATATCTGATGCATAACTGAACTTGTGGGGATATATCAAAAAACAGAGATGGTAATGATGCAAAACCTACGAGAATGCTCAGCTAGGCACCCCTTTACTGACTATTTTAACAGCATTGTATTGATTAATAAGTTGGAAAATAAAGTGTGCCTTAATGAGACGCAGCTAATTAATCCCATGTATACCGGAAGGCTGCCTGCTCAGCTACTACACCAAAAGGTGCCAGCATTTCTGGTTAAATCTGATCCTAATTGATCCACTGTTGAACCTTGGGGAGTTTAGTATCTATGCTAATCTGATCCATGGAGATAAAGGCAGAACTCACAACGGACCTGTTAACCCTCAAAAGGTGGAATCAGATGTAGGCAGCAATGAGAAAGAAGAATGAGATGATTTGTGAACCAGGTGTTAACTGAGAAGGAGAACATCTAGACGGATATAAGAACCACTTCTGGTCAAATTAACCAACTCAGATCTTTAGGATAGCAGATAACTTTGAAATTATTGAAAATGATGGTGAATGTAACAGCAGAGTCTATTAAAGCAGTGCCATCAAGTCAGATGTCACCTCTGGCCATGGCTCTCTATTTTATCCTAGTAATTATGGGCATTCTTGGAAATACCTTCGTGATCTGCGTTGTAGGAGACAGCATTCAGCGAGAGCCTGGAGGAGGACGCAACTCTGACATGATCCTGGTCAACATGGCTTTCTCTAACCTGATGGTATCTCTGATGAGGAACATCCCACTGGTCATGTCAGACCTAGGGTTTGAGGTACAGAATGTTGGGTGAGGATGGGTTAATAGTGTTAAACATGGTAAAGTATATATTGATTTACATTAAATTATTTAGACACTTATCCAGTGCAACTAACGACTGATGTGACCTGGGTTGTAAGATTTGCATTTCAGTAATTGATGATTGAACACCATGATCGGATGGCACTTGATAATCAGGGATTTTTGGTATCAAAAACACTGGAAAATATATTTAAAATTAGGTCATCATATGGACATACTAATTATGTGCATTGTCATCCATTTTATGGACAATATTATTTTACTTATTTTTTGAAAAGACAGTGAAAATATAAAATACAAGATTTCATATTACTTAATAAGACCACTCAAACGAGTACAAATGTGCAAAGAATAGGATAAAAGATGTAAATTAATGACATATATAACTTTGAGAAATGCAGTGCTCACAAAAATATGGGAATACTTTATTGGGTCTATTTCATTTTGAAATATCACATTTTTGTGCACAGTATATAATATGAATGCCAGTTTGTAAGGTTTTCACTTGTCAGTTGCTCTGGATAAGGGAATCTGCTAAATGACATAAATGTAAATCAAGTATAATAAATAAAATACAAATACAACTATATTGCATTACCATGCTGTACTAGATTTAAAAAGGGAACAATTACCTGGCTATTTATGATAATATTTACGCTCAGAATTATTTATGAGAACAAAGATGGCGAAATGCATGCAAATGGCATCAATAAACTCCCATTATTGATGCAAAAGAAAAAAAAGTATCACTGTGAGAATGAACTGGAGCTACACTAAATGGAAGGTGTTTTCATATTAAAACGGTGATCCAGATTTCCTTCCTTTTACTTTACTTGGATTTCCTATTAATTACACCAGTGTTACTGAATAGCACCTATTGGTTACTGAACTATACAGTTCAGGTTTAATGGGATCTGAACTGGCATCTAATCCATATTCTGATTATCTTGTTGTTACTTGCTTGGCTGGACATCATGGTAACGTTATCTATTTCATTTCATTATTCTCTGTTTCGATATTACTGGTTACTGCAGGGTGGAGCAGCCTGGATCCTTTCTGTATGGAGTCTGCATGTCCTCCCCGTGTCTGCGTCGGTTTACTCCGGGCATTCTGGTTTCCTCCCACAGTCCAAAGACATGCGTGATAGGTTCATTAATTACTCTAAATTGGCATTGACTGTGTGTGTATATATGACCTTGAGTAGTATGTGGCTGAAATGGCCACAGATGCCAATAGTGACGTTAAATAAACCAAATAAACAAACAAGCAAATCCCCATTCTTATGCTTAGTTTGAACTTCAGCAGGCCATCTTGACCATGTCTACTTATCAACTTGTACTGAGTTTCTACCAAATGACTGGCTGATTAGATATTTGTGTTAACAAGCAGTTGAATAGGTGTAAGTAATAAAATGGCCGGTGACTGTTTATATCCCTAACACTTTCACCTCTTGTTAATTATTCATATTGTTTTTTCTATGTATTTTTGCTCAAGGTCTTACCCAGTAGGCACTGGTGTCGCTTGCTGATGGGAGTGTGGGTTTGGCTGCGTTCTGCTAATGTTTGGTCAACGCTTTTTCTCAGCATGTTCCATTTTTACACTTTGAGACGCATAGGCCCTCCCATCACCAGTCTGAACTCAACACGCGGTGCCCCAAAAGCTCTAATTATGAGCTTCTTCCTCATATGGTCCCTCAATCTGCTTTACTCAGTTCCTGCTTTTGTCTGTTCAACCAAAGGAGCTAAAAATGCCAGTGAGGTAAGTACACTTACATACGTGTCCTGTCTATATGCCCTATTCTGACCCTGTTCATAAATTATGCAAATCGCAGAAGGCAGCCAAAGTATACACATGAATGGGACAGAAGAAACAGTTATTTCCATTTGGGGAATCAGACACATACCCAGCCTCAGTTTGTTGCTAAACCTCTTACTTGTTTTTTTTTTTTTTTTTTAAACTTTATTTTACGTTTGTTACTTTATTTTTTCAGTGTTGTTGGTTGACACCAATTTTAGTTCCACATTGTTGGGGGATGCCATTTTTTGGGACTCAATCCAACGTAATACTACTAAAGTAGTTTTAACCCCATTGCTCTCCTCTGAACAGTTGAAGTATGAAAACAAGTCATTTAGGATTGCCTTGACAGTAAATGATTAACCACAAGTTCTTTATCCTTGTTCTCCTACAGACACTAATGTTAGTGAGCAGTACAACCCGACCGTTACTGGGCTGCATATGGGATTTTCCTTCTCCTTACAGCGGCCTGGCCTATGCAACTGCTTCTATGGTGATTCATGAGGTGATTCCCATCTTCTTCATGAGCGCCACAAACATGGGCTCGCTGCTTGTGCTCTATGCACATGGAAATGCCAATAAAGCTACTAGCAAGAGTCAGGATGCTCCTGTGATACGCAGGGTACCAGCAGAGAGACGGGCAGCCAAGGTCAGACCTTTATTGTATGTTACTATCCATTATCAGATATTATGAGTACAGTATCACACCTCTCACATTTTTGTAGCTATTTAATTATAGTGTTTCATGGGACAACACTGAAGATATGACACTATGTACAGTAGTTAAGTAAATAAATATGTAACGTACTAGAATACAGTGAAAAGTAGTAAGTCTACAGCATGTATACAGTAAGTTTGCTGTGCCCTCAAATAATTAAATAAATTATTTAAATAAAATACATTAAAAAATAAAAAAAAATAAATAATTATTTTGCACACTTCCATTAACATCTAAACCACTAGCAACAAAAGTACAGTACACCCCTGAGTGAAAACGGCCAAATTGTGTGAGTTCTCTGCCATGGGGTGCCATGTTGAACTTCCAGTGACCAGTATCAGAGAGTGTGAGAGTAACACAAATTTAACACACCTGCTCTCAATTAGCACCTGAGACCTTGTAACACTAACACTAACCTAATTAGGCACAATTTGGCCATTTTCACTTAGGAGTGTACTGTAGTGTTTAGTTGCCAGCGGTTTAACATTAATTGCTGTGTTGAGTTATTTTGATGGCACAGCAATTTGTACTATTGTACAAGCTATAGACTGACTTTATACTGTATCGAAGTGTCATATCTTTAAAGCTATCCCATTAAAAGATATAATAAAATGTTACAAACATTTGAGGGGTGTACTCACTTTTGTGAGATACTGTATTGAACATGACCATCAGATGTATTTCAGACTCTTATTCCAAATAAGCATTACCTGATAGAGCTCATCTATCCTTCGAAGTCCAAGACCAACTGACTAATGTATCATTATGTTCTCTTCATCCCTAGGTTATTCTATCCCTGATCGTTTTGTTCATCATCTCCTGGGGAGCTAGCGTCATCTCAGTCAACTACTTTAATTATAACCGTGGTGCCTCATCTGCATACCTGCTTGTTGTTGCACGTTTCTCCAACAGTGGCTTTATCGCCTTGTCCCCTTTGATACTGGCTGTGGGACACCGCAGACTACGGGAGGTCCTGAAGTCCATCATCAGATAAATACTCCCAGCATGAAGATTAGTGTAGCTGTACGCTGTATCAACAAATAGTTAAGATGAAAACACTAATCGTAAAGAAATGTTATGCTGGACAGTGATGATTTTGCTGAACACTTGCTTTTTGAACAATTATGTTGGATCTCGTCTTGCGAGAGACAGGCTATAAAAGTTGCTCACATTTACAAATGCTATGTTGGTACACTTTCTTCAAGCAACAGCACACTGTGTATACTAATCCTAGTATACTATGCTACACTGATCACAAAATAGGGGATATTTCATTCATTTTGGTGAGCAGTATATATACTCAGTTGGATTTACTGCCTTTGATTTAATGCAGAAGATATGTCTTGTCAGTGTCACATCAGCCTGTGCTACATCTTGTTAAATCTTTGGCATGTATATGCTTAAGGTTCTTCTGTTAGTTCTGTGTAACCAAGGTTATCTGGTTTGTCTGCTGCAAAATAAGAAATCTAGTGAATACACAAATCTGTATTCAGTAATAGACCAGGGCCACATGAAGACAGTTTGCCATTAATGATGTCAGTAGAGACATGGAACATAGATGAAGATACCAGAATGTGTGAATATGCGTGAACTTTTCTGATACCACACCCTGAAATAAACGAACTTTTTTGTTTGGTTTTTTTTTACGGGATGGGGGTGATGCCATTTTTTGAGACTCAATCCACCATACTACTACAGTAGTTTTGACCCCATTGCCCTCCAGTGGTCAAAACAAGTATTATTCATACAATTGAGAGCAGAACAAATAATCCGTACAATTATCCATAGTTTTTGTCTCTGCTTATTATTGGCACATATACTGTTTAAATTAAAATATAGATTAGTTGAACGCAGTACATGCACTACAATAAAACTATATGGCTTCATTCCTGGATGGTTTATTTGAGTTTTAAAATTAAATAACGGGAAATGGTAATAATAAATGGTATTTACTAGATTCTGCAGTTTCTAAATATACAACATGCCACCGAACATGTATTTTTTTCCACTTTTGGAGTTCTTCCCTGTTGATCTTGGTGCAGTCAGTAACATTGAAAGTGAAAGATTTCATCAGGACATTGCACTCATGGACAGGAAGTATCAGGGAAAATGGAGTCTGTCAGTGATGGCTACCTGTTGTTGTATTACAAATGAAATTCAACTGCAAATTCGATTAATTAAACTAGCCCAATGTGCATCATTAAGCATAGCAAGTTACAAAAAATCCCTGGGAATTATTTTAATCTTACTCCGAATTCTTCTGTGATATCCTTTTTAACAAGAAAAACTTCTCAAACAATTTGTTGTCCAATCATGTTAGTAGTAACATGCCAAATGTGTTTCCTCTGGGATCAGTGTTTGGGTCCTTTCCCATTTTGCACTAATATAAATCATAATGTCGCGATGTAAAAGTTCACTCATTGTGAGACCTAAGAGGTTTATATTTTAGATTATGTATTAGCAGTATTACTGATAGCAAATGCATCTCAAAGTTATTACTGGAATAGATGGGCGTTTTAGGGTTCTTTTGAATAGAGCAGA
>JAUZST010004707.1:0-16106 GCA_034779995.1 Parotocinclus haroldoi | reverse complement strand
TCTTTTCTGTTTTTTGTGTTAATCGTGGCTTTCATTTGGCTTTTCTGTATGTAAATCCCATTTCTTTTAGGCTATTTCTTTTCTTCCTGTTTCAACCCACTTACTTCTTTTGTTTTGTTGTGTATTTTCTGTTATCAACACACATTGCTTTAAGCTTTCTAACTTGACACCTTGATGTTTCCTTGGTCTACATGTAAGCTTCACTTTCACAACCTTCCCATTTTGTTTGTACTTGGCTCAGACTTTAGACAGCTGACAGGGAACAACCAACATCTTTTACAACATTCCGTGATTTATCTTCTTTAAAAAGTGTAATAATTCTCTCCTTTGTTTATACTGACATCTCGCATATTTCATGTCAAACCACTTTGTGCAGCGGCTCTCCAAGGTGTGAGCATTTTTTAAAAACTGATGACTAATTAGCAGATTTAATCTGATGCTGGTGTTTGATTTAGAACTGGAAATTACAGAGCGATTCCATAATATTTTCATCAGAATTTAGTGATTCCATATTTCTTTTCCCTTTACTTGTTCCAAAAACACAAAAGAGCTTTCCTGCATGCTCACTTCACTGTTCCTGGCTTACAAATGTCTTTCTGTGCTTGCATTTTGGTGCATTTATTATTGTTATTTGCTGTAAACACACCATCAGATTTTTGGCTGTAAATCAAAAGTGTCTTTTCAGATCAGATTTTCCTAATGATCAAAATATCTTCTCTTCTGTAATGTTTTAATTGAATAGTTAATCATTATGGTCAAAGAGTCAGTTTAAAAACAATAGCTTGGGTGTATTTTTGTGATCATACAGTAGTTCAAAGTATGCATTTATAAAAATGTTATCTACCGATCTGTAGTGGTAAAAAGCGATGTTGCAATTTGTTTCTTTTTTTAAACCATTATCAATAATAAACGTTTGACTACAGAATATAATCTAAGCACTCTCAAAACAGTTAAAGCCTAAGGTAATTATTTTTTTTTACATCAGTAAGTATTTGAAATGAGTGATTAAACAAACTAATTATAAAGCTGGATTATGGACAACCTTTGGAAATGTAAGGTTGTACGTGGAATCTAATACTCTTGTGAGATGAGTGTGAATGAGTGTATTAAATGGTATGCATGCTTGGTACACCACTAATTGTAGTATGCAGTTTGTGGTTTGGCATGTAGTCCAGTTTGAAGAGAGACTGATTAACTTAATTCTGCTTGTGAGGTAATGCCATTGTTTGAATCAAGTACGTTGTCAGCCTTCATAGTCAATTTTATTTTTCTGTGAAGTGAGTTTAGGTAATTACATTTTCAAATATCTTGCCCAACACTGGCTAGACTGTGGGATCCTACAGTGGCGATGTTTCCTTTGAGGAAAAGAAAGTGAGCTTTGACATTTTACTACTTCCTCCTTATTTCCCCCCATCTCCTTATCTGATGACATTCCCACCTCTGATAAACTGTGAACAGTTCGGTGTTTCAGAAGTTCATTTTAGGTGGCTCTATAATCAGCTGTTGATGGAGTAACCAAATTTAAAGCAAGAGAAAACTAGATTTTAATTATGAATTAAATGCATGTAGAATGATTTCAGCACATTTTTTTTTTCATCTAAATCCACCAAAGTGAGCCATGAACAATAACACTTTGATAGATAATTGACTAAATTACAGTGATGAACGTAGGAGGTGTTGTTGGAGGTATTGTTATAGCAGTGGTAATTAGATGTTTAGATAGATTAGCTTGATTATAAAGCCAAGTTGGTTTATGGATTGCATTTTGACTTTATAACAGATGTTTAATTGTTCCTGTTCAAGACTTTTGAATATTTCAAGCAGGAAGGAGCGTATATATGCTGTTCTTTTTGGCTAAAATGTCTGAACAAGACCATCCTCTGACGACTTGTCTCTGTTAACTTCTGAGTACAATGCTAATTAATCTAACTTTTGCATGTCTATATTATATCACAACATATTACAGTTGACTAAACATATGGCAACTGCTTCTTAATTATAAGCACAGCATTTGTCAGAAAATTTGCAAATTATATATTTTTCACAGTTCTTCAGCTCTAAAGCAAAGATGTTAGTGTTCTGTAACACACACACCCTAGTCATTTTGTTAGGTACCCCTCTTTGTTTCTACACTCCATGTCTATTTTATTAGTACCACCAAAAACACTTTAGTAGTTCTACAATTACAAACTGTAGTCCATCTATTTATCTACTTACTTTGCTAGTCCCATTTACTCTGTTCTGTAATGGTCAGGACTAGGGCTATGTGATATGACGATATGTATCACGTGATGACAGAAAAAACTTTTACCATTAAAAATATTAAGCTCTATCATGTCACAAAATACACAACCTTTTTGTTGGATGAAGTAAAACGAAGGAACGTTGAGGACTGTGAATTCAATTTTAAAAGGAGAAACCAACAAGCACAAAACAAGGGACTGTTTTGTCACTTGGACATGGTTTGAGTATGAAACGTCTGACACTAATCAGAGATGCGTACCTTGTAAGCTCTGCTTCAGATAACAGACTTTAACACAATTCACCTCTTTTGCCACCATTGCAAAAATTAGAGTTGAACCCATTACTCGACCAAGCGATTATTATGATTAGCCATAACCAGTGATTGGATCAGTTTCATATAGCATATTCTGTGCTGGCCACATTGGAATTTTGCAACACACTACAGTGACATCTGTAAACAACCACACACAAACATCACAGTGCTTTTAAGCTATTCAGAATTCAGCTCCTGTGTGTATGAATCTAGTGTGGCTTTACACAGTTTGTTTATGTGTTTGCTGCTTAAGCATGTTCATGGTGCGATGTGTTGGATTTCAGTTGTGTTTTGAGTGCTACTTTGACAGCTAAATAGTCTTCCTCTGTATAGAGCAGTACTAAAAAGGGAGCAGTGCTACTAATGAGAAGGGATCTAATTTGGACATAGCTCTTCAGAGTGTGTTGTTTGCAATACATGTATGGTGAAAAATAAGCTTTGAAACATCTCTGAAAACGTTTGGAACCACATTTTTAATAAGACATTTATAACGACATATAATGTAGAAATTGATCAAACTGACAAAGGTAGTGCTAAAGCGAGCGAGAGCACAGATTCCCCAGTATCTTCCTTCCATTAAAAGAAAAGTTTAACAAAAATGTATGCTGTCATTTAATATTCTTAGAAACAAAGAAAATCAGAATCTGACTGTAATCTGTTAAAACAATCAGCCAAGAATATTTAACTGTTTTTTTAAAATAATTTAAGTTTAATTGACAAGTTTCTAAATTCAAGGATAAGTATAATAAAATGAGAAAGTACCTTTTATTTGTGGAGTGCATATAATTGAACGTTATTCATTCTTTATTGCAATAAGAAATGTCTACGATTAATAAATTATTTACTTAATTTACAATAAATGTGGTCATTTCATTTAAAAATAGCATGTATGTACATGCTACTTAAACAGTGGTACTTTTGTCACTGAAAGTGCTCCGTGCTGAACATTTTGGTCCTCATTCAATATTTCAGAAAGAATTCTTGTTCGATACTTGGCTTCTTGCTCGGGACTCCGCCATCGCTGTGGTAACACTGTATATTGTGGTAATGTATCTTTAATGGGTGTGATGATGTCAAGGCGCCAGACACATCACTAATAATCCAATCCTATGATTACACGTGTATATAGAAGGTACCAAGTGAAGTTTCCCAAGCGAAGGGTTAGTTGAGTAAGTGGCGAATCTGTGGTGAAATTATTATTAATGAGCTCATGTATTTTAGTGTAGATTTGTTGGTGCACCAAACTTGTATAACTGTTGATGTTGTTAAAATAATGTAATGACTCTTTCTGTTACCGGCAGAGTGATCCACTCCAGGAAGGGGAGGGGCGAGCACTTTATAACCGGTGGCATGATGGACAAGGGGGGAGACGTCATGTGGGGCAGACGTAGGCCCTAGGGGCGTACTGAGCTAGCTGCGACGCTCATTCATTTTAAACCTCTCATGCTTTAAAATTAATTTTTGTATTATCACCGAACACTGATTTAATAAAGGCATCTCATTACGGAAATTTATCTGGACTGTCGCCTTGCTCATTTAATTGGCGCCCCTGTGAGCCGCCTCGGTACACCTCACCACAATGGGATATGACGTTTTAGGTGTATCACACAACCCTTGTCAGGACCATCACACATCAGGCACTATTTGAGTAGTGGATCATTCTCAGCATTGCTGTCTTATCCAATCTTACCAGCAAAGCACACGCTAACATACCCCATCACATCAGTGTCACTGCAGTGCTGAGAATGATTCATCACCCAAACAGTAGCTGATCTGTGCTGGTATGTAGAGAAACAGATGGACTGTCTGTAATTGCATCTGTTTCTTCATTAGTAAAGTTATCGTTACGTAAAAATACATCCAACATATGCAAAGGTTTCCTTGTCTGAATGTGTGTGTCTTAATTCTTTCTGGTGTTGACATAGCCATCAGTGTTATTAAAAACACATTATTAATGTAAGAGGTTCAAGCCCAAGAGGATGCCTTCAGTGAACTGTGGTTTGCATGCATAGGCAATGTGTTAAAAAACTCACGAGTGTGTGTGCCGACTTTTATTATATCTCGCGATTGCGATGATGGTGTTTCAACAGAGAATCTCTGCTCTGCTGTCTGTTTGATGAGGTGGAGGACATTATTGTTTTGTTAAGACAAAGGGAAAATCTTTCTTTCACCATTTGTAATAGAAAAAATATTTTCTAGATCTGAAAAATATAGATCTGAAGTTTGTGTGGATATGCGTGTCCATGTGGGTTCCTCCCAAAACGCAAAGACACTCATTAGATCAGTCTATTACTTTAAATGGGTCTGGTCTGCTGTTTATTTAAATAGCTTTGAAGTGACATTGTGTACTGATGTGACATTGTCTGTTGTTGAAATGACAGTAATGTGCATGGCTGTATTTCAAGGAGCAAGCTACTGCTTTCTAAAACTAACATCACAGGCCATCTGTTTGTTATAGATCACATGAATATCTTTGGATCATTTTATTTTTGGAAGAATATTTGTGGTTGGATGAGACAAGAAAATAACTTTTTACTATTTTTAAGAGCAACTTGTAGGTATTTTCTCCCTTTCCACTGTTGCCATAGGCTTGCTCAATTTGGGATTGGCCTTACAAAAAAATTATGTTATAAAGCTGCTTTAGGACAATGCTCAGTTAAAAAAAGCACTCTATAAATCTGTGAAAGATATATCTGCACTTTCTAAAGTGATGAATCACATTTTACCACCATTTTTTACACCTTATAGGTGAATCAAGTTTTTGTCAGAGGCCATGAGAATGACATCTGCCTGAATGTATTGAACTTTGTGTTGGAGGAATACATGTCTAGGTTTGCAGTTGATGCTTACGGTCGCAACAAACTTTAATTGGCTAATATTTCTATATCAGTTATTCACAATATAACTAAATGCTGTTGCTTCTGGCAAGCCTTTATGTATAACTGTTCCGTTCCGTTCTTCATTAATGAATTAAAAACAATTTATGTCTTGTAGGCACTTGACTGTTACATTAGCATTTTGCAGGAACATAGCACTGCAGAGCCACGGTGAACCTTCCAACTGGGTATGGAGAGGGTGGCAGGGTGTGCTTAACAAGTACCCAACTAGACTCCAGACACCATCTGCAACCCTGACCAGGGTAAGCACGGTTAAAGCAGGAGAAACACTCAAGATTTTCAAAGTAGGGGTGTGCCATATCGTATCGTTTGCAATAATACCAGTATAGTGTTAAACTATATAGAACATTCATATCGTTATATTCCGGCGTGTTTAAGTAATACATAATGCATTTACAGAGAGTATGGCGTACATCCAGTACGTGTTTCACAGACAGAGCAACAGATATGGCAGAAAGTGGTTCTGCGGTGGGGGAGTTTGTCCCAAAAAGGGGAGCAATATGGAGGTGGCTTTGGTACAAAATATCAAATGTACAACAAACTACAGTAATATGTAATCTATGCAGAATGTGTGTAACAACAAAAGGGGGGAGGGGGGGGCGCATATAATCCATTTCACCACCTCAGAAGTAGAAGTACGCAGAATACGAGGAAAGTTAGAAATGCCACGAGGTAATGTATTTTAAAGCATAAAATATATTTTGTTGCAATTGTTTGTTGTTGAAATATATTGCAGAATTTATCGTTATCGCAAAACTGCCCTAAAATATCGTGATTTTATTTTAGATTAGTCTAATGTTTACCTGTGTTGAATTCTTTGCTCAACTTTTCCTGGCGAGAATTGAAGGAATACTAACTGAAGGAATGCTGTATTAATATTAATTAAGGCAGTCAACTGTGTGAAAGCAACTTGATGACCTCAAAGTTAACTAAAGAGTATGTAGCTGTGGTTGCACATGGGAACTCTTTTCAATTTCCAAATTAGTATTATTCAAAATGTAGGAAATATGATTTCTGAGAAGGAAGATTGAAAGCGCATTCCAGCAGTCCAAGTGCTTTTGCCAGAAGCCACTTATTCCAGGTATATGATTTATTTAAGAAAAATGACTGCACTGTAAATGGACATGGTTTTAAGAGATAGATAATAGTGTAACATTGATTTACAACCCCCAAATCAGAAAAAGTTGTGGCAGCATGAAAAAAAACAAAACCTGTGGTGTGTCTTAGATTTACTTACAAATCAAATAGATTTCACAATTTGTCTGGTCATCTATTTCATTTGTTAATAAACATCCTGCATTTTATACCTGCAATACATTGAAAATAAACATTTAGAGGCAGTTTAAGAAGGTTACTAAAAAATAATGCTGATAATGGTGATGTGAACAACAGGTGATAATAATCATGATATGTTAGATCAGCTCCAGTGTGTTATAATTGCGTTAGATGGTTTCCTTAAAGAAAGATTGGATAAAATATATAAAATACATAATATTATGAAATGATTCAAGGAATCTGCAGCAATTATAGTGCCATGGGCACAAGCCTAATCTGAACTCCAATCCCTCAAATGGCACAAAGAGGCCTTATGTTGACTATGTCAAAATAAAGGTATTGACTCTTTGGGGACGTGATGATTTTATTGAAACCTTCTTATAAGCCCCTGCATCTGGTTCTAAAACACTCTGTGCTCCAGACCAAAGACAAAAGGAAAAGGCTGCCTGTTATCAGCAACAGCTCCAAATGCCAGGATCTGTCATGTTGTGGGGTTCCATTCGTTCCATACTGTCCCAACCTTTTGTGTTTTGGGGTAGCAGAACAAAGCAATAAGCTGATACTGGATATGGAAAATGATTGACTGATGCATTTACGTTCAGATTCTATAAAAACCCTTATGTGAATATGTAGACACAACTATTAACGTGAGCCTGAGTTAAATGTCTAACCTGACACTACAAGACAGCATTTTGTAACAATTTAAAGCTGCTGGTGTACTTTCAGTGAAGCATGCCTTTTTAGTTGAGGACACACCATGGGTTTACTCGGTAATGTACGGGGTGTGCAGTCTCTCAAACAGAAATCATAACCACTGTTTTTGTTCTGAGACCTCACCCTGTCTGCCATTGGTCTAATTATCAATTGGCTTCTTGCTTCACTGCAGCAGGTGTCTTTGTTGCTCAGCTCTGTTTGATCCTATCTATACAAGCCCAAGTAGTCCTATAGTCCTGAAAGTCTACCTGACAAGGGTTAGTGCAATTAAATTTGGTGGTCATTTTTGTCCATTTTTTGGTCCACACACAGGATAAAACCAAACACATAACAACAAAAAAGATTTTTCTTTACCCAGACCCACAAACATACCCAAGAGAGCTTTTTAAAGGATTAAAATTCAGTTTTCATCAAACTAGCTACAATAACTTTCAAGATAATGCTTCCAAAACAAGCCTTTTTGCATGCTCTGTGCTTGTGCACTTAAGCTATGCGTAAGCTATGGCTTTGAGATCTAGATTTGAACTTGCATTATTTGAAACATGCCTTTATAGCATATTTTTAAAAATCATATAGTAAGCAAGGGCACTTTTCGTCAAATTATTGGGAGTTTACTTTGTTGGAAAATTTAAAGTGTGGAGTTCATATTAACTCTTAGAGATCACCAGAAACTCCTACTTGGTTAGATTATACATTTTTCTGGCATTCAATTAACTTAATTACTCATTTCCAAATTAAAATCCTTTCTAAAGTACTTAAAAGTTTAATGTGTCTTTTGTGCTTCCACTATGTTATATAGTATACTTAACAATGTTATATGGGATACCGTAGTGTACCGGTATTGAATAAATAGTCACAATACTGTTTCCAGTACATATTCAACTTATTATTGATTACCATAATATCAGCATTGACCGACACACATTGATATTCTATAATTTTTCTCTAATTCATTTAGGATGCATAGAGCTCCTCCTACCTCATGTGTTTCTCTTATGTGTCTTGTGAGCGCAATGTATTTCTTACTGTCCCGCAAACCACACGTTATTACCATGTTGCAAAGTACATATCCAGTGTGCATAATGCATTGTAATGGTAGTACTTGCTCATAACCATCACCATGTATTGGAATACATTTAGAAAGTTAGTGTCCAACCCACACAACGGAACTTCAGCAGAGTTTCATGCTTTCCAGCTAAACTGTCTGAAGTCGTCTGAAGTTGACTGACCTCTCGAGATGTTATTCTCCACTTATATAAATTTCTGAGTGTGCCATCTCAGTTGAATATGCAGTCTCTCTGCATGAATGCCTCCTCTCACTTTGACCTGGAAGTGCAACACCCAGGAGCATTTGTTAGACAGCAAAATCCCATTAATTAATAATAAGCAGCATGTGATCGTGTGAGTGGGTGGTTGGAGCACAGAAATGATTCACTCATTGGGTAGTGGGCAGAATATCCCATTATTTAAAACCAACATGCATGTGCTTGTCGAATTCAGCGTTTATCCAAGGTTATCTTGGATTTACTTTATTATTGTGGCTGATTTTTGAGCTATGGCATTTCGCAGCTGAAAGTCAAAATTATTTTTTGTAGACATGCTATGAAAGAACATCCTTGGGTTATTGTGTACACCTGAATAAATTATTTAACAAATGCATTCCACATATTTTTTTAATTATTACACACAATTAATACACACTTTTTTTCACGCTTTAACTTGGAGATCATTCTTGGAGACATTATACTGTCAAACCACAATCTACATTATAGGTTGCATATCAGTTTTACACAATATTTAGTATTCAGCTTGAGGATAGTTAAATAATAACGCTATATTCAGGGATGAATAATAAAGTTGTGTTGTTGGATAAGCCCAAGACCCTAGGGTTGAGTTATTTGAAACACTTAATCAGTTAATCGGTGCTAAGTTAATGGTGGCATGATGATTCTTTAAACCTTTATGTATTGACACAAAACATCGAGACATTGTGGTTGTGTCTTAGTAAATGTTGGATTTATTTTTGGTATACTCTTGGAATGGTGATGGGTAAATGTGGAATTAAATCGAAGTGAAACGTTTTGTAACGTTCATTATTGTTATGTCGGAGTAGTAGGTTCAGGCATTCTCAGGTTGTGTAACTTGATAATATCTCCATGTCTGATCTTAAAATTGATCTATACATGAGGATGAGTGACAGATTGACATACAGATTAGGTTTTCCCTCCTTTGTAAGAGTTAACACGGCCTCTACATGAAAAATAATACTTTGAATCATATTTGTACAATCTATGTACTTCTGATTTTTGACATGCTTGTTTATTTGAAAAGATTTGCATCACCACAGTCAGATAAAACGAAGCCCTTCTGAAAATATACTGCTCACAAAGATTATGGAATATTTCAAAATGATATATACCCTATTTTTTGTAAGCAGTGTAGTTGCTTAAGTCTAAGCAGCAAAGATGGAACTGTTTTGCAGTGATCACCAATGGTAAGCTAACCCACAGATCAGGTACCATTCTGGTGCTGAATCATGCTCAGCATTGCAGTGACACTGATTGTTGGTAGTGTGTTGCACTGATACAGCTGGAGCAGACACTGAATTTCTGCAGAAGTTTTAACCCATCTCAGTGTTACTGCTGAACTGAAAATTGTCCACCAGCCAGAAATGTGCAGCCACCAGCAACCTGTAGGCAGCATCCAGTGAGCACTGATGAAGGATTAGAGAATGATTAACACACACTGTGCAACAACAGCTACCGCCTGTAATTTTACATGTACAGCAATACGCTGATCTCTAAGTAGAGAGCGAGTGAACAGTTTTTAAATCTTAAGGAGCACTATCAGCTCATACCAGCTTAACACACACTCCACAACTCTCAATTCACAGTTACTTAAATGCCATTTTGTAGTGGAGTCAAAGCTGTAATTTGGTTAACTGTGTAAGCATTTAGGGTTGATATACAGATTTATTAAAACCTTTTACAAACTTTTTAGTCACTCTTATAAAAAGAACTTTGAAGGCTAAAACAGGAAAGAAAACACCGAGTCAATTTTGGCTGCAAACAGTCATCACATAACTAACTTTAGAACAGTCTACCCAAGGCTTTACAAACCTATACTTCAGCACATATTTGAGGAAGTAAAGTACAAAGGGAATGACAATGGAAAGGATTGAGCTATAATATTTTAATTAGCAATATATTAGCCATGAATAATCTCTCTGGCATCCCATAATGTGTTTAAATTCTGTGGGTTCAAATCCTGTCTCCACCCAGGTGACACTGTTTTGGATCTTGAGCAAGGCGTTTAGCCCTTTCTGCTCTAGGGACTCCTGCTTGACACCATGCTCTGATCCAAGTGTAGAATTAAGATGAGGTATGCAAAGAAGACACTTTGTTGTACTGCCCACTATTGTATACGCCTGTAAACATTAACACCACTGATGTGGTGTCGGCTGTGATTACTAATAATTTGAATAACCATTTAAAGTAAGAGGATACATGAACATGAAGAGGTTGCACGAGTTGGAAGAGCAATAGTGTTCACAGAAAGGATATGCATATCATATCAAGATATTTATCAGACTATATTAACTAAGTCTAACCAGTGTCTGTCTCAGTCAATGTCAGTTACCTGAATTTTAAAGTAAAATGGAATATAATTCCCCTTTATCTTGAGCTTGGGAGATTTTTTTTTTTGTTTTTTTTCCTAGACTGGGGCCTCTGGACTATTATAGAATTCATGCTTGCTTGGGCACTCCATCACTACTAGATGGCCAGTAGCTGGTTTTTATATGTGCTTCATATAAAAATCCTTTGTAAATTGGTAGATTTCTTGGAATCTGACAACTGATATCTTCTCAGGGATACCTTGGATTAAGTTTTGGCAGTGGCTGCTCACTTGTAGATCGTTTTTAGACCATTATGCATTGCTTTTGCTTGGATTCTCACATAGAATGCCATGGTTTTGGTGTCAGGTTTTAGCAATATACAGCATATACATCATTAAAATGAAGAAAACAAGAAATAATCATAAGCAGTTTTGACTCCTGTGATAAAATTGTTCACACACCAATTTCACACTATTCTCTTGGGAATTAAATTTGGAGTGTGTGCAAATTTGATTATTTCACATCTATTGTACCTTGTATAGCATATACTGTAGAATGCATGTCAATATATTGCTTTTTCACAAGGTGTTAGTGTGCAAAAAAAAAAAAAACAGGGACTTACTAGTTAAAAACCCTAGTGGTTTCCAATCTTTTTCTATAGTGCCTTTCTTTTGTAGAAGTACATCTACAAAATGAAGTGACAAATCACATTTGCAGTGGAATTATTACAAGTACTGTACATTAGGTGCATTTTACATTATACATTTTTACCTGTGTAACCTAGTAGAACTCAAACATGCCTTTCGTTTGCTTACCAGTTTGGTAACCACTGGTCTAGCTCATCTCAAATTTTAGTCTAATCCCTGCAGTGTGGTGACTAGTGGAATAACATGTCCTTTCTGACAGAAACACATTTTTGTCCATAAAAAGTCATTGTGCCTCACTCATTTATATTGACATTTATTCAGTTAAATAGCTGAATACAATAGTTTTAATCCAGTTTGATTCAACAGATCAAATTCAAACTTGGTCATGTTTTAAGATGAATAATCATATAGTGCCTCTGCACATGGATGATTTGTTCTTATCGTTTCATTACACGACTGGGTTATCGAGTATCCATCGTATTTGTGCCTATTCTAGAAATACTGTAGGTTGCTTAATTCACATAACAGGGAATGTGGGAGTGATGCTTGAATGCTAACATTTTTGTATCAAAAATCAAGAATTTTTGTATAATTTGAGTCAAGATTAAATTACTTCCCAATTTCAAACCCAAATGTTTAGCATAACATAATGGTGCAGGGGCTTTCTGATTTATCCTCCTGAGTCCCTGTGCCGGTACTCTACGGTGTTGCAGCTTTTTCTCGTAAACAATATAAATGATACAACAATTACATCAGTCAAGTACCGAATACAATTATAGTGTAGGTTGTAAGGGTAATTATCTACAGTGTATTTTTTTAGCAGGATAGTGGATTGGATATCGGGTTAAAATAGGCCATGCTTTATAATGGTAATTTGGAGAGCGGGAGTTTGGATAACGGGGTTTGATTGCAAATTTATATTATTGCTTGTGATCTGTGTTGGAGGCTTAATATACCGAACAAATAATTCAGAATTTAGATTTTTAACGTCGACTTCTATGTCTTTTAACATTTGATTGCGAACTATACTGCACACAATAATGAGGGGATACTTTCGAAATAAAATATTCCATAATTAAATATTCCATATTTTTTGTGAACAGTGTGGTTGATTTAAACAAAGAAAATAGTTAAATAAGGTTAACCTTTTTCAAGCATCAGGAATTCTGGTGAATCTGAACTTCATAGGAGGGACTAACTTCACCAACCCACACTCCAGCTGGCTGGCCCATAGGAGGAGAGATGAACCATGAGGGGGGAGAGGGAGAGCACGAGAGCAGAACACAGATGGGTTGGCAATGAAGATGCTTGCATAACAGAATATTTGCTAAGAAAGAAGTAGACCCTGGAAGAGAAGAGAAAGAAAATATGCTAGAGCTGCTTTTTGGATAACAGAGAACACAGAGATGTTGATCAAGCATATGGAGTGTAACTTGCACACCCACTTGAGTTTAGAGGAATTTACTTTATGTATGGTCATTGGATTCTTGGTGGTGTGTAGCAATGTGAAACTATAGCCTTGGAATCTTCTGTTAACTGATGTTTGATTGAGCGCTTGAAATACATGCACACTTGAGAACATGCATGTGCGTGAGTGAGCGAGCCAACTCTTGTGGCCAAGCTGTGTGTGTGTGAGATGATGGAACGCTGTGAAAGCAGCATAGCGATTGCCGTCCAGCCAAGCCCATCATTGGATAGCACCGAGCTGGAGTTTGCCGAGTCTCCTCGTCGTGGTCACCGTCTGGCTGTGGGTGCCTTCTTTGGCTCCAGACGGACTAAGGCCACAACACAGACAAGTTCTGAGGAAGGCAAGGACGGCACAGTGTTGGGCGGAAGCACTCCAGGAAGGCAACATGGTCCATGTGGAGGAAAGTTCCTGGTTTTTTACATAGACTTTTCATTTGTCTTCCTGTTAGAGCTAGAGAAGCTGAGGATGGCGCGTGGGTGCCTGTGCTGTGTCAAATATATGATGTTTCTCTTCAACCTGCTCTTCTGGGTGAGTATCTGTGTTTACATGGTACATATTCGCATTATTAGCTAATTGTTTTCTGGCATACGTGGGTGTCTGCTTATCAAATGTTATGTAATGAGTTTAAACAAATTATGACTGTTAACTGGGTTAAACTGATTTTCAACAAAAAGGATGATCTGAATTGTTCTGGTTTTATTGCTATGCCTTTGCACATGTGGTTTGGTTAATAATTTTTTTTTATTATTTCTTGGTGGATTTTATTTTCTCAGGTTAAACTTATGTTCTAAATATGTGACTAAAAGTATATATTTACTGTGAATTTTTACCTCTCCGTTTACTTATATTTAGCAGAAAATAAAATATTTCTGAAGGGATACAATATATTTGTCAGGCAAATGTAGCAAGATGAAGTTTATCATCAAAGCATAAGAATGGAAACATATGGCATGAACCTTTTTTTCATACTGGGAGAAGCCTGGCACATAATAAATATGGAGCCTAACTTTTAACATGGTTATCCAAGTTGCATGAATGGATGTTTTTTGGGGATTTGAATGTCAACTCTCAGCAGATTTAATAGAAAGAAATAGAACTATTTAAAATGGTGGAGGGGTAACCGCACAATGCATGCATGCATACATACATAAATCACAACTTTTCAGCCTAGAAAATAGTGTTGATTACACATTGATTACTGTCCTGCAACTGAAGGGGAACTGCTCAAGTGGGTTCTGTTTGCATGTCTCAGCATTGTGTTCTCTCGTGGCTTCTCAATCTAGGCTTGCACTTTTAGAAAGAAGTCTAGTCTAAAAATAGTATGTGTCTGTTAAATGCTAGCTTCAAATTCTAGAGCATTCCTATTCATACTATACCTGTGTGATATGTGAATATACTAGAACAAAAAAAATAGGAATATACTATAAACTATATATATTTTTGCGTAGGATGAATTCTGTCAATGTTAACTTTGTTTATTTTTCTTGTATATCTTCTATTATTTAATATTGTGTCATAGAAATTGCAGCTACCCAATGTTATGTTTTTTCTTCGTCATATAACTAATCAACTGAGAAATTGTTTCAGTTTAAGTAATTTTAAGTGAGCGCACACTGAACCAATATATGGATAAAACCTGGACTTCATGCTTCAAATCCAAAAAAGTAACTCCTGTTTTATAGACACTCAGTATATATGGAAAAAATATAATCGAGTGGCAGCGCCTTTTCTAATATTTAGAATTTTTAAATATGAAATCGATTGTTAGTAAACTTGATAAAGCAAAGATGTTAAAAACCATAACATTAACCTGTTTAATAGAAGTGGATCCAGTAGATCCACTACCTCAAAAAATCTCAGATGTTCCATAGAACATAGTCCCTCACAAACCCTCAGTAATTAATTCAAATATATAAAACCCAAAAACAATTACTAAGTAAAACAAACCACTCAGAGACAGACAGGCATTTGAGAGCCAGTTTATTTCCTTAATAATATGTGAAAGAGTAGATGTGATGCTTTATCCTGGTGTAGAGGATGAAATATCAGAAAGCCAGGCTGGGATGTGAGGAGGGTGGGTGTTTTGGTTATGCTAAAATGGTATAAAGAATACTGCATATGCAATGTAGCTAATACAGAGATGCAATATTAAATCTATGCCAATATTATGCCAATCATTTTTTTCATCCATTATATTAAATAGTTTTGTTCATGCCAATTAAACTGAAGGGCTGTTAATAAAAAACGAATTGATAGATGTGGATAACCCACATATAAGCTGGATTCAAATGCCAAATTATTTATAACAACTATATACATTCTACTCAAACTACAGAATTAAATACATGAAGTATAAAACAACAATTAAAAATGTCTTATTTTAAATACAACTACAGACTATCAACTTAAAACTACTAACTCTACAAGTAGTGAATATCAATATAATTGTATATATTAATCTATAAACTACAGAATATGAAGAAGAAAATCTTATCTTAATATAATATATAATCTTATCTTAATCTATAAACTACAGAAACCACGAAAGAAACCTTATCTTAATCTATAAACTACAGAATATCAATAAATCTTATTGTAATCAAGAAATACAGAATATCAAATTAAAAGATTATCTTAATATAAATATAAAACCTCTTCTTACTTAATAAACTACAGAATAATAATATAAAAGCTTATCTTAATCTATAAACTACAGGCCATTAACAGCAAAGCACATCCTATAAACTACAAAAGATCAATTAAAAAACACTATATATAATTACACAACAGCCATGAAAAACTTAACCTTTTCTATTTAACTATTTAATATCAGTAAAACAAATCTAGTGAAACGTTATACACTGCTCCATATAATAAAACTTCTTACCTTATTTAACCTACAGAATACAAAAGTAAACACTTATAATCTACA